>JAGIQG010000011.1:15207664-15360164 GCA_024679065.1 Sphyrna mokarran
GGGAGATCTTTCCCTGGTGGGATAAATTAGGATTTATTTTATCTGGTGTGGGAGTTGGCCCTGTGCTTCTGATGCCATGGATCAGTAGAATTTGTAATGTGCATTTTTTTGGAAATGTTGGAAAGGGAAAGCTCATCTTTCTTGTATGTTCAATCAATCAATCTTCATGTGTGCTAGCTACCAACTTTTTTTTGTGCATTGATCCAAATTGTTGGTTTCAATGTTCTTGCACCACTTAATTGTGTGCAGTGACTTATTTTCTGTTGAATGATAGTTTAATATTTGTATTACTATTTTACAGTGACTTTGGCTGTTGGAAGAAGTTCATTTTCAAGATCCAATTTCTTCAGAGGCAGAAGTACTAAGCTGTTCTCTAGATATTGTTGACATCCTTTGCAAATGATGCTTTGTATTTAGTAAGTGCCCTTAATTCTATATCAATATTTATATTTTATTAGCAGTTTATCAAATTGGATCTTCATTAACACGTAGTTGTGATTTCTGGACTTGCAGTATGTTTAATATGCATTTATTTTGATATACATTTAAATAATGTGATCAACTAACTTCCATGATAAAATTAAAGTTTATTTGTTAGTCATAAATAGTATTTACATTAATATTATAATGAAGTTACTGTGAAATTTCCCTAGTTGCCACAGTTCAGTGCCTGTTCAGGTCAATGCATCTAACCAGCATGTCTTTCAGAATGTGGAAGGAAACTGGAGCATCCAGTAGAAACCCACAGAGGCATGGGAGAACATGCAAATTCCACACAGACAGTGATTCAAGCTGGGTCCCTAGTGCTATGAAACAGCAGTGCTAACACTGTGCTACCGTATATAACTTTAGCTTTCAATTAACTTTCAGTAGATATGTATTTAATTTAAAGGGCATTGTGATACACAGCTTCTAAAACAGCAAGAGTCCCTGGCACCAGGAAAAGGTTTCACAGGGTTGCAAGAAAGTGAAGAGAGTCCATAACTGGTAGCAGAATTGATCCAAAACTACTTGGGAATTACTGAGAAATAAGCCTCTCTGAATCACAGCAGAGATTCAATTAAACTGTATTAAAACAGTGCTAGACAGCCTTGTAGGTTTGTTCTGTGGGAATCAGTGTAGTTTTAAGGCTAATATTGGAACAGCTGATAAAATGATTACAACTACAAGTGTAGGAATTACATTAGTTTCTAATGTGTTGTGCAGTGATCTAACTAAAGCTTTTGACGTTGAATCAACCTAGCCTATGGCACTTGCTCTCTTCACTGGGATGTCCAAACAAATTTGTCAAAACTTGTACCTACTGCATGATTGAATGTGTTTATGCCTGTGGTGAGATGTTCAATGCTTTTGCAAAGATCAGCAGTGCAAAGCAAGTATGTGTCATGGTTTTCTGACTCTTTAATCTCTATCTTGCTGTAATGCTGAAGGAAGACTTACGATGTCTTTGGGAAAGCTTTTCAATCTGGATGGACTGCATGCTTCCATCAAAGTCACAGAGGCAGTAATCAGAGAGCTTCTGTTTGCAGTGATTGTATCTTAACTGCTTGCAACATCCTGATTATAGCAACAAATTCTTGAGTGCTGTCGCAAGCTTTGGTCTCAATGTCAGTCTCAAAAATGCTAATTTGACATTTCAGCCAGCCTCAGACATGTTCCATGAAATACCATACTTAACTGTTGATGGCATTAATTTTAAGGTTTTCATTTTTCATATCTTGTCAGCGTTCTTAAAGGATGCTTATTGTTGAAGTCTGGCATCTGGATAGCAAGTTCAGCCTCCTCCTGACCCCATGATCATTTCTGGAAGCAAAATGGCGTTAAGCTGAAGACTAAAATCAAACTTTACCAGGTCATTGTCCTCTCCATCCTGCTGTATGATTTGTCACATCAATGCTTTGGAATGCTTTCACAAAGGCACTAGAAATCTTTGAAAATTAAATGGCAAAACAAAATCACAACCAATAGATTTGGATAAACTTAAATTAGAATCATAGAAAAACTACAGCGCAAACAGGCCCTTCGGCCCACAAGTTGCACCGATCGATTCCCTATCTATTAGGTTTACCTATATCCCTCAATCCTATTAAGTCCCATGTACTCATCCAGAAGTCTCTTAAAAGACCTTATTGAATTTGCTTCCACCACCACCGACAGCAGCCAATTCCACTCATCCACCACCCTCTGAGTGAAAAACTTAACCCCTGACATCTCTCTGTACCTACTCACCAGCACCTTAAACATGTGTCCTCTTGTGGCAGCCATTTCGGCCCTGGGGAAAAACCTCTTAGGATCCACCTGATTAATGCCTCTCATCATCTTATACATCTCTCAGTCTTTGTCTCTCTAAGGAGGAAAGACCGAGCTCTCTCAACCTGTCCTCAAGGCATGCTACCCAATCCAGGTAACATTCTTGTAAATCTCCTCTGCACCTTTTCAATAGCTTCTACATCCTTCCTGTAATGAGGTGACCAGAACTGAGCACAGTACTCCAAGTGGGGTCTGACCAGGGTCTTATGCAGCTGCTTATTATCTCCCAGCTCCTAAACTCAATTCCTCGATTGATGAAGGTCAGTGCACTACACGCCTTCTTAAACACGTCCTTTACCTGCGAAGCCAATTTGAGAGTCCTATGAACACGGAAGCCAAGAACCTTCTAATCTTCCATGCTGCTAAGAGTCTTACCCTTAATATTATATTCCTTCATCCCGTTTGACCTGCCAAAATGTACCACTACACGTTTATCTGAGTTGAAGTCCATGTGCCACTTCTCTGCCCAGTCGTGCATCCTATCTATGTCACGCTGCAACTTCTGACATCCTTCCAAACTATCCACAACGCCTCTGACCTTGTCATCGGCAAATATACCAGCACATCCCTCCACTTCCTCATCCAGGTCATTTATAAAAATCACAAACAGCAAGGATCCCAGAACAGATCCCTGAGGCACTCCACTGGTGACAGACTTCCATGCAGAAAAAGACGCATCTACAACCATTCTCTGCCTTCTTCGGGCAAGCCAGTTCTGGATCCACAAAGCAACATTCCCTTGGATCCATGCCCCCTCACTTTCTCAATAAGCCTTGCGTGGGGGACCTTATCGAATGCCTTGCTGAAATAATTACTGGAAGATTGTCAGTCTAACCAGGAGAATGGTGGAATAACTTATTATCCAGTACTGTTCTGTTGGAAATGCACACGAAAAGGTGAACAGGTAGTAGTTCTGCTCTCTGCTGTCTCCCAGGATACAGAGGCATGATCAATCACAAATAGTTCTGAAGAGAGTCATAACGAGCTCAACATAAACTATTTTTTCTCTCCACAGATGCTATCAGACATGCTCAGTTTTTCCAGCCTTTTTTTTTGTTTACTGTTTCAGATCACCAACATGAATGATATTTTTCTTTGTGGTGCTGTATGGCACATCAAAAAAATGTATCCGAGGTCTTATTGAATCCTGGAAACAATTAAAATAAATACCACAAATCGTGGAAGTATCCTATGGCTTTCCTATAGAATTACCTTCCCTTTAAGTTAATTCTGATATCTGTTGCTGTTTAAAATCCAGGTAGCATTGCCTTTCTCAACAATTTTCTTAATCCATTTTATTGCTGTGCTTATTTAATTTTACTCAACACTCAAATTGAAGGAAAGGCATATCAAAATATTAAAGGATTATATGTTTTTAGAGAATGACAAAAAAAGCTTCCTTGTATCCATTATATTGGATAGTGTTTGACCTAAAGCTAGAAAAAGCAGAGGGCCATCCTTCACATATTGACTTCTTGTTTTCAGGGTTGTTGTGCTCATGTGAGGTACCAAGTATATCGGGAGCTTCCATGCCTTTTCTGGTAAGTCGACCATTTGTTACAAAAATAACTTGATTAACACTATTAAGAATCAGTTCAAAAAATCCAAGGTATATTATGAAGTTAGCCTAGATCCTAACAATTTTTGATATTAGTGTGAGCACAAGGTGTTCCGCTGTAGGTGTGATTTTTGTTGATCCACTAGGAAGCTTTTATTAAAGCAAACTTTATTTAACACACAATTAAAATAAAACAATTAGCATAACTTTATCGTTTCAAATACCTGAACATGAAAGATATATTTCTTAACTGCTAGCTATTTCTGTTTGTTGCAATTTAAGCAATATCTCCACAGATGTATACTCTTCAAAATCCATTAGCAAGACACACAGGCTCATGTGTTTTGCCAGTCCTCCAGCCTTTTGACCCTACTTAAGAGATTCAGAGAGATGCCCATCTTCTGACTCTAAGTGGCCTCTAGAGGAAAATATTTCATCACACAGATGAATTCCAGTGAGAAATGGAGAAAACACACCTCTTGTCCTTTTCAGACCTCTGGAGAGAGATACCTATTTCCAAACAGGTTCCCAGACTTCAACTAGACCCCTATTTGGTCATTATCCATGATTTGAAGGACCAGGATGTTGATGTCTTCTCAAATCTCAGCTGATGGCATTGAGCAGTTAGCCAATAGTGCATATGGGGAGGTAGCTTTCTTATTTTCTGTCCTGTTCTTCTACAGTTTCTCTGTATGATGGCCTGATAAGAGAGAGAGAGACAGCCATGTGTGAGAATAACCTTTTGCTCCATGTGTCAGAATTTTCAACACTGGCCTCACAGATGATGTGCACCATCGTTCGATCTCACTGCCCTGTAACTGCAGTAAATAATCAGCATTTCATCCTCATTTCAAGAAGCAAGAGTAAACAATTCTTGTATTACCGTAACCTATCCTAACTATAGAGATTGCAGGAAAGAGATTTTGGAGACTAGCCTACCAATAGTGCCAAGATTTGGTACTCAAAAGGAACCGGTGGTTCTGATATCATTTATGTAAACTCGTTGCACAATTCTTCAGTATGTCTATAGAGAAATCTAAAAGATAATTTAAAGTCAAAATGAAATACAATGCCAGGAATAGGGAAAGGAGTACATGCCTAGCAAAGGGAATAGAGATAGGTCACTGGTTTTGGAAAAAGGTCTGCAAATATTGTGCAATAATTAAACAGCAAGTAATGGGGGGGAGCCCAATGGAATAGTTCAGGTAAAAGACAAAAAGTGTTTTGGGAGTGTTTATATTATACTGTGAAGTCAGAAAGTTTGATGTTTTTGTTGCATCATTTCTTGATATACAAGGTAATGACTTTGGGGGTCTAATTGAGGGGTCCTGTGTGGCTCAGCTGATATTGTAAAAATCTGGGTCAACAATTTTAATTGTTGGAAAGTTGTGTGAAAAAGATTTATAAAATTAAATCAGAACCAAGAGGATATCTATCAGAAAAATTTGTTTTCACTAGTAAAGATGTGGCTGGGAGAGAATCCAGTAGAGATCTTCAAAATTGTGAAGGGTTTGATAGGCTGAACGTAGAAGATCTTTCCACTTGCAGTTTAACTAGAAGCCATAAGGATTTCAGGCAAACCATCTTTATCCAGCATGGAGCTCGCTGCCACGTGGAGTGGTTGAGGAGATTAGCATAAATGCAATTTTAGTGAAAAGACAGAAAGGAACAAAATAATATTTTGATAGGATTGGAGGAGGCTTGTATGAAGTTGAAACACTAGCACAGATTAGTTGATCCAAACAGTCTGTTTCTGTGCTGTGAATTCTATGTGGTTTGTCTTAGAGGATTGCTTACAAATATTTGTTCATTTGATTCCCATCTTTGATTATCTGGAACACAAATTCATCTCCAAATTCTATTTACCAACTGGTCCCACATCTATGTTTTAACTACTCTATGATATTGCGTTAAATACATTATATAATTTGAAACTTGTGTAACTTGCATTTTTTTCTATTGAGGTCTGTTCCTGCCTTTCCGGGACAGAAGTAGAATCAATTGATGCTGGAAGCCAGGTAGACGACGTAGACTGTCTGCATCTGGTAGGTTGGAGTTTTGACATATTGATTTTCAGGTGTACATACCTGGTCAATAGTGTGAGAGATTTGTCTTTTCATTCGATTAAGCATTTTATGGCCTCTTTTTGCAAAGTAATGTTGTAATGAATCTTTGCATGCATATTGGATACATTCAATCATTCTAGAATTGAGTTGAAATAATTCAAGGCTGAGAAGGCAGTTTCACTGCCTCTGGCTCTTCAACAGTTCAATGGGGTTTGGAAGACATTCCAGTTTAAGCTGACCGTTCTTTTGTGAATGTGTAACCTGTATTCTGAAAAAGACACACAGGCAGAGGAATGCTGTGCCTATGAGGAAAACCACATTCTTTCTCATGTGAAATATTATGGAGCAGGTTATCCTCCTTTTGGACGTAGATGGAAACTAATCCCTGGATAGATAAAGAAATTTGAAAGCCTTTGGAAACTTAGCTGATCAGGGAGAACCACCATGAATTTGATGAATTACATTTTTTTTATAGGTGATAGGAAAATAACTATGTATGTTATTTATATAGATTTCCAAATGACTTTTGAAATCCTTCTTAAGAACTAAGGTTGAAGTTCATAAAATAGAAGGCAAATAATTGACCTGGTGAGGAAATTGGTTGAATTACTGGCGACTGAGTAGGGATAATGGCAGTGTCCAAACAATGCTCAAAGGTGTACTGGATGGAGTATCCTCAGGTTGTTTACACCACAGCTGAAATATTGTGAATGATCCTGCTACCAGATCTTAAAACTATACTGACCTTGGAGTGAAAATTTTAAAAGTATTAATGGGGACAGAGAAGGTAGATTGAGAAAAATAATTTTCAATAGTTGGAGAGCCCAAGACTAGGGAAATATCACTGAAAAATTAGAGTCAAACTCTTTCAGGAGTGAAATTAGGAAACATTACTTCACACCAAGAGTGTTAGAAGTTTGGAACTTGTTTCCACAAAAGGCAATTGAAACTAGATCAATTAACATTTAAAACTGTGCTAACTTTGATAGTCAAGGGATATGGGATGAGTTGTGTCCCAAATCAGCTAAGATTTCATTGATGAGACTAAATAGCCTTCTATGTCTGTGTTACTATGATGTGTAGGCAATTACTGGATTTAAGAATGTGGCAGGTTTTTGTAAGTGATTAACAATTGGATTGTCCTGGTTGGATCATGATTCTGATGGCAACATCAGTTGTAAATCAGGAAGCTGGAAGTACCTGAGGTGGGATGTCAGTTGCAATCTTCCTTTGGCAGCTATTAAGAAGTCATCTATAGGAACCTTGTCTGATTTAAGGATGGGATAGACCATGGAACTGGAAGACTCAAAAGGTAATGCACTGATGTTTGTGGGCAACCAACCAAGAAGTGGGTGCTGCTAAAGCTGGCAGGAGAATGCCTGGCTGCTGCGGGGGTGGGGGGGGAATTCTAGTGAACATAAGAAAATAAAAGATAGGAGTAAGTGTAGACCATTTAGCCCTTTGATTCTGTCTCGCCATTCAACAAGATCATGGCTGATCTGAAGTGGATCAGTTCTACTTTCCCACTTTCTCCCCATATCCCTTAATTCCCTTGTTGATCAGAAATCTATCTACCCATGACTTAAATATATTCAGCGAGGTAGCTTCCACCACTTCAATGGGCAGAGAATTCCAGAGACTCACCACCCTTTGAGTGAATAAGTTCCTCCTCAACTCTGATGTAAACTGCCCTCCCATCCCCCCTTCTTTTGAGGCTGTGCCCTCTAGTTCTGCTATCCTTTCTAAACAGGAAGAATCTATCTATCTCTACTCTATCTATCCCCTTCATCATCTTGAATGTCTCTACAAGGACCCCTTCAGCCTTCTAAACTCCAACGAGTACAGACCCAGTCTATTCAATCTCTCCTCATAGACTAACTCCCTCATCTCCGGTATGAGCCTAGTGAACCTTCTGTGCACTGTCTCCAAGGTCAATATATCCTTCCGCAAATGTGGCGACCAAAACTGCACACAATACTCCAGTTTTGGCCTCACCAGTACCCTGTACAGTTGCAGCAAGACCTCCCTACTTTTATATTCTATCCCCCTCGCTAAAAAGGCTAACATTCCATTCGTCTTCTTGATCACCTGCTCCACCTGCAGACTGGGTTTTTGTGATTCGTGCACAAGGACCCCCAGATCCCTCTGCACTGTAGCATGCTGCAGCTTTTTGCCCTTTAAATAATAATCCCTCCTACTATTATTTCTACCAAAGTGGATAACCTCACATTTGCTAACATTATAATCCATCTGCCAGCTCCTCGCCCACTCACTCAGCCTATCCAGATCTCTCAGTAGAGGCATCATGTCCCCAGTTGGCTTAGTGGGTACGCTTGGAGATAGAAACATATTGGATAGCCAACTGAAGAGTTATTTTCCAACTTTGCTTCTAATCCTGCCTCCTAACCAATCCACAGTGGACTAGGAAATTTCAGCTGTAAGATCTTAAGTATTGTACAATTCATATATTTACTTAATTCCATGATTATTGTGCAAGTTAAGTCCTTTTCTTCCTTGTTCCCTTTGATCTGCCTGATACCAAAGCTTACCTGGAAGTGTTTAACACTATGGATGCAATACATATAAGAATAACATTTAACTGTCATTCTCCTTCCTATCCCAAACACATACTCAGCATTAATATGTGTTTTTCTCCATAGAGCGATGAGGTTTCAGTGCATTCAAAGAACCCTCTGCGAGATTCTAACATGATGTATACTACCAGTGCCAGCCACTATGAGCTGTTATCAGAACTAGGTAAAAATACTTCGTAAATTTGCTTCTGACACCATATAGTGGTTATTATTAAATCATTAAATGTTATATCATAGAAACAGAGCATTTGGCCCAGTTAATCTGTGCTAGTTTATTTTGCTTCAGGGTAACTAATCAGATCTTATCTTTGTCCAAATCCAAACCTTTTAATGTTTCTTTTTTTTTTTGAAGCAGTTCCCTTTAGACATAATTTATGGATTCAGTATAATCTGTGGGTAAGAATTCCACATTCATGTTAAGTATAATAAATCTTGTCTAAACATAGAATATCGACTTCTGTGTTCCTTAATTTCCACTTCCTTCTCAAAGCACAGAAGTGCAATTTTGTTGGAAGCAATAATCCTTTGTATCTGCTTCATGAAGCATTTTTCAGGTGAGTTGAAAGTGAATATGTGAGCAGGCTTGTTGACCATGAACAACAGCATTACCATCGATCTAATCTTGTTAATGGATGCACACAGTTTACACCAGAGCTTATAATGATTGATGAGAAGTGGAAAGTATGCCTGAATTTCTTCCTAGCTCAAGGAATCTGTCTTTCTCTGTTGAACAAATAATTTGCATTTGTATAGCCATGTTCATGTCTCCTGCATGAATAGCACCACGTGACCTTTGAAATGTATCTAAACAGGCAGTGAAACCAGGCTAAAATTCCCAGCTTGGGTCACTGCCTGTGCATGGTTTCCCCGGGTGCTCTGGTTTCCTCCCACAGTCTGAAAGACATGCTGGTTAGTTGCATTGACCCAAACAGGTGTCGGAGTGTGACAAGTAGGAGAATTTCACAGTAACTTCATTACAATGGTAATGTTAGCCTTACTTGTGTCTAACAAAATAAACTTTCCAGCAAAATCTTTTCTAAAGTAAAGATTGTACATGTCTAAAGAAACACTATGCAGAGTAAGATGTGTAAGGCATGCATTGTCTGTTATGGTTATATTGCCAGAGGCCTGTCTAGCAGCAGTTCAGTTTGTGTTAATAAGAACAGGTCAGCTACAGGAATAATAAAAAAGAAGGACTATGTATTCATATAGCACATTTCACAACCTCCCAAACACCGCAAGTACTTTAGAGCCAATGGAATGGTTTATAAAATGACAGTGACCCAAGCCGGAAATTTTAGCCTGGTTTCACTGCCTGTTGTAATGCAAGAAATGTAGCAGCTAATTTGTATGCAGCAGTATTCTAAAAAAAACCCAAAAAGATAATGACGAGACATGGTGGCACAGTGGTTAGCGCTGCTGCCTCAAAGCACCAGGGACCCAGGTTCAGTTCTGGCCTTGGGTGACTGTCTGTGTAAGTCTCCTCCAGATGCTCTGGTTTCCTCCCACACTCTGAAGATGTATAGGTTAAATTTATTGGCCATGCTAAATTGCTCCTTAGTCTCAGGGAAAATAACAGGATAAGTAAACAGGGTTATGGAAATAGGGCCTGGGTGGGATTGTTGTTGGTGCAGGCTCGATGGGCGAATGATCTTCTTCTGCACTGTAAGAGTTCTTTTGATTCTATAAGATCAGTTGCTTTTATTGATGTTGATGGGTTAATAATGACCAGAATACCAGTCAGAACTCCCTAGCGTTTCTTTGAACAAGGTCTTGATTTAAGGTCCTTCAGAAGGTGACATTACTGACAGTGCAACACATTGTCAATACTCCACTGGACTACTAACCTGATTGCTTTGGAAATACTAATCTGGGTTGAGGAATGCAATCAAAGGTCTCTTATCATGTGACATAAGTGATTCCCAGTGCCTTAAGGGTAGGTGCTCCTACAGTGAGTATTAGCGCATGGCATTCCAGTTGCTTTCATTTTAGTATTTAATCTTGACTGTACTTGACTGTACTACAAATGTCCATTAGCTTAACCTTTGGAATTATATTATCAATATTGTTTCCTGTCCGTGCAGAGTGTTTTGTCTCTGTTTTAGCTATGAGAATGGAAACTAAGAGTTTGATTATTGCATCTTGATATTTTTATTTATTTTGTGTTAGGAAAATGTTTTTGTAATCTAACCACGGTAAATCTGGCCAAACACATCCCATCAGGTAAAATGGTGGTTGTGAAACGCACTAACATGGATACCTGTTCTGAAGAAAACCTGGCCTCCCTACAGGTCAGTACAGTAGAAATGCTAAGAAAAAAGTACCTTTTTATTGGTTAATTGAGCTCATTTTGTTTAAAACTTAGCAAATGATTTCTTTAAGTAACCTCGCATGTATAGAGTCCAAGAAAGAGTCCACCTGATACGTTGTGTTTGTATGAGCCCAAAAACAAACCACTCAACCTAATCCCGCTTTCCAACTCTGCATGTTATGGCACTTGAGGTACATACTTGTACATCTTTTAACTGAAATTGAGGGTCTTTACCCCCACCACCCTTTCAGATTGTGAGTTTCAGATTCTTGCCATTCTCTGGGTGAAAAACATTTTCCTCATTTCCCCTCTAATTTTTCTAGTAAATCACTTTAAATCTATGTCCCCTAGTCACTGTCTGCTAAGGTAAATAGTCCCTTCCCATCCACTCTATCCATGCCTCTCACAATTTTGTACATCTGAATCAAGTCTCTATTTAGCTTCAATAACAAAAACAGAAAATGCTGGAAAATCTCAGGAGGGCCAGCAGCATCTGTGGGGAGAGAAAAAAGCCAACATTTCAAGTCTAGATGATCTTTTGTCAGGCAGTGAAGACAAAATAGTCTATCCAAACTTTTCCTGTGTCTGGATTTTTCCATTCCTGGCAATGTTCTTGAAAATCTCCGCTGTACCCTCTCTAATGCAGTTGCATCCTTTCTGTAATAAGGTGATTAGAACTGTGCAGAGTACTTTAGTTGTGGCCTGACAAAGTATATATATCCATGTAACCTTCCTCTCTTTCTTATTAGCCGATGCATAGAATATGAAAGGATTCCACACTCTTCCTTAATTGCTCCTTATCAATTTAATTAATAGGGTAGACAGTGGTGTAGTAATATTGTCACTGGACTAGTACTCCACAAACCTTATCTAAACCTGCAGGTGCAGGTTCAGATCTCACCATGGCAGATGGTGAAGTTGAATTCAATAAAAATCTGGCTTTAAAGTCTAATGATGACCATGAAACTATTGTTCACTGTCATAAAAACTCATCTGGCTTACTAATGTCGTTTGAGGAAGAAAATCTGCCACCCTTACCTGATCTAGCCTACGTGTGACTTCAGATCCATAGTAATGTGATTGACTCTTAAATGCCCTCTGGAATGGGCAATAGATGCTGGCCCACTAGCGATGCCCACATTCCATGAATGAATAAAAAAAACTTTAGGAATCCTTGGAAATTCACTACTACTTCAGTTGGTATCCTCTTATTCATTGTATAATCCTTTGCTCTGTTTAACCTCTCCAAATGCATTGCCTGACTTCTCTGGGTCGAACTCCAACTGTTACTTTTCTTCCCAGCTCAACAGTCTATTGCTATCTTAGTGCAGACTACAGTATTTTTCACTAAAATAAAAGCAAAAATACTGTGAATGCTGGAATCTGAAACAAAAACAGAAAATTGCTAGAAAATCTCAGCAGATCTGACAGCATCTTTGAATAGAGAATAAAGCCAACAATTCGAGTCTGAAAGATCCTTCGTCAGAGTTAGTGTTCCCTGCTTTCAACCCCAGAGCCAATTTCTGTTGTTCATCTTTGAACTGTCCTCCTGCTCCATCTTCCTTGAAGGTTGTGAGCCTTTGTAACATATAGCCATCATGGCACAGAAAAAGGCCCTTTGGTCACTGACGGAGGTCTGTAGACCTATTGCCATGCCCATCCAACTTCTTTTGAAATCTTTCATCTTCTCCACTTTAATCATTTTTGCAGGCAGAGATTTCCAATTTATCATCACCTGCTGCATAAAGATGTTGTTTCCTGCATGCCCCGTCTCTCTTGCATAGGACCTTAAATCAATCTCTCCTAATCTTTTACACCATGGGCTAGTGGGAGCAGCTTATCTTTGCCTACCCCATCTAAAACTGCCATAATTTTATACACCTCTATCAAATCTCCCTTTAAAATTCTTTGCTCCAAGGAGAATAACCTCAACTATCCCATCGTAACAGCCTAAAATAAATGGCAATCATTGTTGCTGTCATTTGATTACAAAACTTTAAATGAGAAGATACTTACCAATGATGAGCACCATTTGTTCCCCCCTTGGTCTGACTTATTTCACCCATCTAAATTCTTGAACCCCCATTTCAACATTCAATTGTTCGCTAAGTAATTGTAGAATTTTACCTCCACTGATACTTTGCTGAGTATTACATGTGAATGTTGGTGATTTATTTGACCTTGGAGCATACGCTGTGCCTTTACTTGATGTGCTTATCTAATGCCCATGTACAAACACATATAGTTTCCAACAGGCAATCACTGGATACTGATCAGGGTGTGAAAGTTGACTATGTTTCCCTACTTTTCCCATGTAAAGGAGTCTTAAAACCACTAATTTACTGCCTGGACTATAACCTGGTAAATGCAGTTATCAACCAAATTTTCTCAATAAATGAATGCATTTGACACTATGTTGGAGCATGATATTATAGGAGCCATGATTTGTACCAAGCTAAAGATCTGTAACTTTTATAATAGAGCAGTCAAAGAAAAGCTATTGCTGCTGATATGTTGAAGGAAGAATGCAGTTTGTTTCCCATATGCAGGAAAATGTGCAGTATACGTGTTTCGCTGACCACAGCCATAGTGCCCGACTTTAAAACAGTGCCACACTTTAGAGAATTTATACTTTCCTTTCAGAATGAGCTTCTTGTTTGGCAATTTCTTCGGCACCCAAACATCCTGCCGCACATAGCTGCTTTTGCACAGGGCAATGAACTGTGGGTCACTATGGCATTCACAGCTTATGGTAAGGTAACATTGGGATAGAGAGCCATGTGCTCTGCATCCTATAGTTAAAAAGCCACATTTAATTGATAAGCATACATGTCCTGAACTTACTTTTCTGGCTTTACAGGTTCTGCCAGCAGCCTGTTAAAGCTGTATTTTACTCAAGGCATGAGTGAAAGTCTCATTGCGCACATTTTTTATGGAGTCTTGAAAGCATTGGATTATATTCATCGAATGGGATGCATTCACAGGTAAATTTAGATTTTACAGCTGAATGAATGAATTAAAAATAACTAGGAATCTTTGGAAATTCACTACTATTACTTCAGTTGTTTAACCTCTTTTTAACATGTTTTTCAGCATGAATTTTCTGCCCAATGCCACACCACATGTTTTAAATCTTTCTTGTTGCTATCATCACTGTCACGTTTTTAATGATTTTATGCAAGCAGATTTTGGAAAAGGTCTAACCTCACGATGGTCTTTAATGTCAAGCATGCTCATATAAGTGAGGCTGAACTAACTGTGGCATAATACTGCTTTGACACTTTGGAGGCAGACATGTGAATAGCCCTGAGGGGAGATTTCAATGCTTCAGTGGTTCTCCACTTCTTATAAAAATATGATAAATGTTGTAAAGCAAAGCCCATAGAGAATGAGTCAAATAGACAAAAATGCCTGATATCTCCCGAAAGATGTAGTGAGGATCTTTATATTGTTCATTCAACAGTTTTCATTTGTATAGCAACTTTATAAAGTAAAACAGTTTAAGGTACCTTGCAAGAGTGTTATTGGACAGAATGTGCCACCCAGGCACATATGATGATACTAGGACAGGTGACCAAATATTGGTCACTGCATGAGATTTTCAGAATTGTCATGAGAAGCAAAGAGTGTAGTAAGTGTGTTTGAAGCTTGGAGCCTAGGAAGTTGAAGGCATGTCTGCCAATGATGGAATAGTAAAGCTGGGATTTGCAAGAAACCAGATGGGAAGAGTGCAAAGTTCTCTGTAGATTGTAGGACTGGAGGAGGTAACAGTTTGGGAGTGGTGAGTTCATGGATTGGGAGAGTGATAGCTGCAATTCTCCTATTAAAGTCAAATTGTTAATCCAGGGAGAAAGTGTGTTTTTGATTTTCTCCACGGGTATAGGCATTGCTGCACTTCCATCATCCAAATATTGCAATGTCTGTTACCATGCATTCCTTTTGTTTTGATAATGTCACACCTGTAAACTCTATTGTCTTTCTGCTTTTGAATGATTATTAGATAATTATTATGTCTTGTGTAAAGACAAAAATTGCTTGTGTTTTTTTTGTAGTTGCTTGATATGCGTTTCCTTGCCTGTACGTTAAGACAGATCTAACCTAGTTGTCTATGGTGACTCAGTCAAATATTTTTATTGCTCTAATACTGCAATGTTGAAAGAACAACTTTTAAGAATTTGAATGCCTTCTTAGCTATTGTTACTCAATCAGTTTATAATGTTCACACTGTGTTCCTCTATTGTTTTAAGACAGCTGCTACCCATTTAATAAATACACAATGCCAATACTGTTTTAAATCTAGACAATTCGAAAAAAACACTAAACTTTAACTTGAATTTATTTCATTCATCATTAAGTGAAAATAGCATTAGTATTTTGTACAAAAAAAACCTTGTCCTGGAGGACAGATTACACTATGTTCAATACCAGTCAAAATGATTCCAATCCCTCAGCAGCAAGGCCTGGACAACATTCAGGCTTGGGATGAGAAGTGGCAAGTAACATGCACATCGCACAAGTGTCAGACAGTAACCATTCCCAAAAAGGAGAATCTAACTATCTCCCTTAGACAATCAATGGTATTGCCATCAGTGAATCCTCCCCATCAACCACACAAGGATAACAATTGAGCAGAAACTTAATTGGACCAGCTATGTAAATACTGTGGCTACAAGAGCAAGTCAAAAACTGAAAATTCTGTGCTGAGTAACTTGCATTCTAACTCCAAAGGTTTGACCACCTTCCATGAAAGGAATATGATGGAATTCTCTCCATTTGCCTGCAGAGTATGTCTCCAACACTTAAGCTTGATACTGTCCAGAACAAAGCAGTTTGCTTGATCGGCACCCTATTCACTAACTTGAACGTACACTTTCTGCACTATTGATACATGGTAGCAGCAGTGTTTACCACATATAAGGTGCACTGCAGCCACTTGCCAAGGCTCTTTTGATAGCACTTTCCAAATCCACCACCTCTACCAGTTGAAAGAACAAGAGTAATAAATATACGGGAATGTACCCGCCTGAACGTTGTCCTCGTATTCACATCCTGATACGGAATTATATCACCTTTCTTTCACTGTTGCTGGGTCAAAAATCCTGCAACTCCCTCCCTGATAGCACTGTGGGTGAACCTACGCCACATGAACTGCAGTGATTCAAACAGACACTTCAGTACCACCTTTTTAAAGAACAAGTCACATTGAACAACAATCATGTATACACATGAACAAGGTGCGGGAATAGGCCATATAGCCCACTTCGCCATTGAACAGTATTATGACTGAACTGATAGTAATTTCAAATCTGCATTCAGCCTGCACCCAATAATCTGGCACCCCTTGTTTATCACCTTTGACTTAAAAATATTCAAAGCCTCTACTTCCACTGCCATTTCAGAAAGATAGTTCCAAAGACATTCTACCCTTGATGACAGAAAAGGTTTTGCCTCACCTCTATTTTAAATGGATGGCATCTTATTTTTAAATTTATTCCTAGTTCAAGATTCTGCCACAAGACAACTCACCCATCATGGAATCGTAGATCCTTATTATAATGTGGTGCCTAGAACTGTATATAATATTCCAGCTGAGGTCTAATCAGCACTTTCTATAAGTTAGCATAATCTCCTTGCTCTTGTACTCTATACACCTATTAATAAAACCCAGTATACTGTATGTTTTATTAACTGCTCTCTCCATCTGTCCTGTTAACTTCAATGATCTATGCAGGTCTCTCTGCTCCTGCACTCAAGAATTTTACACCTTATTTTGCCTTTCATGTTCTTCTTAGCAAAATGCATCACCTCACATTTGTATGTTTTGAACTTATCTGCTGCTTATCTGCTCATTCCACCAACTTGTCTATATTCTTTTGAAGTTCTACACTGTCCTCTTCACAGTTTACAGTACTTCCAAATTTTGTGTCATCCTCGAACTTTAAAATTGTCTTATGCACGACATCTGGGGAACATCACTACAAATCTTCCTACTGCCTGTAAAATATCCATTGACCATTACTTTTTATTATTCAATTAGTTTTTGTATTTGAGTTGCTATTGTCCCTTTTTATTCCATCAGCTATAACTTTTCCTACAAGTCTGGTGTGTGGCACTGTATTGTGTGCCTTCTGAAAGTGCATGTAACCACATCAGCAGTATTACCTTCATTGACCCTCTCTGTTTTAAAAAAATCCAGGAAATTAGTTCAACACAACTTACTTTCCCACCTGTCTTTATGTTTTCAGCAAATTTGGCAACTATTCCTTCATCCAAGTCATTTATATACTGACCTCTGTGGCACACCACACATGACTTCTTACCAATCTGAGAAAGACCTATTTATGCTACTCTCTGCTTCTTGATAACCAGTCAATCTTTATCCCCCATACTATGAGTTTTTCTGTTGTGCAGTAATCTTTGATGTGGCACTCTGTCAAATGTCTGCTGAAAATCTTAAGGTAGTCATGATGTGAAGATGCTTGTATTGGACTGAGGTAAACATAGTAAAAAAGTCTCAACACCAGGTTGAAGTCCACCCAGTTTATTTGATAGTAAACCCACAAGTTTTTGGCAACACTGTTCCTTCGTCAGGTGTGTGGAAGATTCTGATCACAGAAAGGCAAATTGAACCACACAGTTTTCAGAATACTGATTAGATTGCAAGTCTTTACAGCTAACCTGCTATTCACGTCTAAAAGATGCAGACAATGTGAGTGGAGAGATCATTGAGCAGAGGTTAAAGAGACGTGTATTGTCTCCAGACAGGACAGTAAGTGAGATGTTGCAATTTTAGGCAAGTCACGGGGGTTAAAGATGATGTGACATGAACCCAAGATCCCGCCTGAAGCCATCCTCACGTGTGCAGAACTTGGGCATTAGTCTCTGCTCAGTGACTCTGCGCTGTCGTGTATCATGAAGGCCATCTCCAAGATCATGCAGATGCTACGACAACTGATGAATGAACATCCTCAACAATCGCCAAGCAAGACTGTTCCTTTCCTGTTGGCAAATACTTCAACGGTCACGAGCATTCGGCCTCTGATCTTCGGGCAAGCGTTCTCCAAAGTGGTCTTCACGACACAAGACAGCGCAGAGACTGATAGCCAAGTTCTGCACTCATGAGGATGGCCTCAACCGAGATCTTGGGTTCATGTCACATTATCTTTAACCCCCGTGGCTTGCCCGAAATTGCAACATCTCACTTACCGTCCTGTCTGGAGAAATACATATCTCTTTAACCTCTGCTTAATGCTCTTTCTTAAAGTTTTCTGCAACTTTAAGACTTGAAGAGCAGGTTAGCTGTAAAGACTTGCATCCCAATCAATATTCTGTAAACCGTGTGTGCCTCTATATGTTCTTCTTTGATCAGAACCTTCCACACACCTGATGAAGGAACAGTGTTTCCAAAAGCTTATCTGTTTACTATCAAATAAACTGGTTGGACTTTAACCTGGTATTGTGATACTTTTTACTGTGAAAATCTTAAGTACAATCGACTCACTGGTTCCCCATTATCCACAGCATGTTACTTTCTCAAATAACTCCAAAAGGTTGGTTAAACATGAGTTCCCTTCGACAAAACCATGTTAGCTCTGCTGATTACCATATCCAGCTGTAATTTCTTGAATAATAACTTGTAAAATTTTCCCTATGACAGACATTAAGTTAACTGGCCTGTTTCCCACTTGGCGTTTCCCTCCTTTTTTTGAATAATGGATTACACTTGCCGCTTTCCAATCGAATGAGGCATTCCCTGAACCCAGGGAATTTTGGAAAATGAAAACCAATGCATTGTCTATCTCATTAGCCACAGACTCTGGGATGAAGTTTGGTATGGTGGCACAGTGGTTAGCATTGCTGCCTCACAGCATCAAAGATCCAGGTTCAATTCTGGCCTTGGGTCACTCTGTGTGGACTTTGCACGTTCTCCCCATGTCTGTGTGGGCTTTCTGAGTGCTTTGGTTTCCTGCCACAGTCTAAAGATGTGCAGTTAGGTTGATTGGCCATGCTAAATTGTCCTTTAGTGTCCAAAGATGTGTAGATTAGAGGAATTAGCATGACAAATACTTGGGGTTATGAGAATGGGGCTGGGTAGGATTATTGTCATGTAAGCTTTATGGGCCAAATGACCACCTTCAGCACTGTAGGAGTTTTGAATACCTGGGCATTTGTCAGCTCCAACAATTTATTCAGTACCATTTCTCTGGTGATTGTAATTTTCCTAAGTTTGCCCCTCTCCCTTTCATGTTCTGATTTATTGCTGCACCTGGGATGTGACTTGTATCTTTTGTAGTGAAGACTGATGCAAAACACCTGTTCAATTGATCTTCTATCTCTTTATTTTCCATTATCAATTCTCCAGGCTCATTTTGTTAATTCATTTCCTTTTTGAATATTTTGAGGATTGCTTACTTTCTATTTATTTTTTGATTAGCTTTTCCATATTCTAATTTTTAATTAATTATTTAGTTATCCTTTGTTCCTTTTATATTCTCTCCAGTCTTCTAACCTGGAAACTATTTTTGCACAATTACATGCTTTTTTTTAAGTTTGATACTATCTTTTTAACCCTTCTAGTTAACCAAGGATGGTTTGTCTTTTTATTTGTCTTTTCCTGGGTCATTGAAGTGTATTCTGAAATTCCCCTTGAATGTTTGCCACTGTATCTTTACTGTCCTGTCCCTTAGTCTAATTTGCCAATTCACTTTAACCAACTCTGTTTTCATGCCTTCTTAATTGCTCTTGTTTAAGTTTAAAGACTGTTGCAGATCCATTCCCCTCTCCCTCTTTAAAATTCAATCATATTATAGTCGCTGCTACCAAAGGGTGCTTTCACTGTTAGATCATTAATCCCACCTTGTTGCACAATAACAGGTCCAGTATAGTCTGCTCTCTGGCTCCAAAACATACTGTCGAAAGAAACTATCCCGGAAATATTCAATTAACTCATCCTTTGTCCATCTGAATTTTCCAGTCTATATATCAGTTAAAATCTCCCTGTAATTACCCCTGTGTCTTTTGACAAGCTCCCATTTTTTCTTCCTTTTATACTCCATCCTGCCATGGCCAGTTAGCTCATCTATCCTGCAGCGTCTCCACCCCCCCCATCAAAACAAGCTGAAATAATTCTCAAATCTGAACAATTGTATGGGCTGGACCTCCTGCATCCCTGTCCTCTGGCTCACCTGTACCTATCTCATTAGCATTCACACCCTCTTGTCTGTGACTAAATCAGAAAACGTTTTCCTAATAGATGTGACTGTCTCCTGGAATAAAGTATTCAGTTAACTTTTCCCTTCACTACTGTGCTGCAGTGTTTTGAGCCAAAGCTCCTGCAGCTGCAAATACTTGCTGCAGATATTACACTGATAAACAGATTCTCACACATCCTGTAATTGCAGTATATCATCTGCCCTGCCATCTCCAAGTGTTGACTTTGCCATTGGCACCCCCAAAATCAATGAAATATTTTTCTACTTTGACTACGTTTCTATAATTTTCTTTTGGTTTTTGTTAATAAAGTGAATCTCTCAAGTAAAATTTAAACAGTTGGTGCAGACAGCTCTTTGCTGAAAAGTGCAAACAGATTGCTCCACAGGTAGGGAATTCAGAGTTACGATGAGCGGACAGGTAAGCAGAGCTGAGTCCACGAAAAGATCAGCCATTATGTTACTGAATGGTGGAGCAGGTTTGTGGGGCCAGATGGCCTAACTCCTTATCCTTGTTATTATGTTCTTACGTCAGTTTCTGAAGCTTTTTTCTTTTTCTTGAACAGATGTGTTAGACCCAGGCATATTCTTATATCTGGGGAAGGGCACATTTATCTTACTGGTCTGCATGATCTCTACAATATGGTCACAGATGGACAAAGATTAAAGCTTGTGTATGATTTCCCAGAGTACAGTGCTTCTGTTTTGCCTTGGCTGAGCCCTGAAGTTCTCCAGCAGGTTCGTTGTCTGCTTGCCTAGACTGGAACTTGCCTTCTTAACTAACTTAAATTTGTGTACTGAATGCAGAATAACTGGTTTATCTAATTGAGTACTTCATTTTGCAAATTATTTTATTGTATTGCTTCCAGAAAATAATGTCTGGAATTGTTTGTCTGGGTGGTGTTTCAAGCAGATTTAATTGTTTTATACAATGGAAGCACTTTTTTTTGCTTCCGTGGAACTAATATATTTCACAGTATAGGAACAGAGGGTCGGACATTCAGTCTTTCTTGTATCTTAACACCATGGCTTATATTTATGGCAACTTCCTAAGGGACTCCACCACTTTGCCATTCCATCTCGCTTAAGTTAGCACTACTGCCTCACAGCGACAGGGACCCGGCTTCAATTCAGCCTTAGGTGACTGTGGAGTTTGCACGTTCTCCCATGTTTGGGTTTCCTCCAGGTGCTCTGGTTTCCTTTCATACTCCAAAGATGTGCGGGTTAGATTGACCCTTAGTGTCAGGATTAATTTATGGGGTTATAGGGATAGGATCTGTATGGGATTGTTGTTGGTACAGGAGACGCAATGATTTTCTTCTGCACTGTGGGGATTCTATTGGCTTTCCTGCCTTGCCCCCAAAAGAAGCCCTTATGTGGACAATTAATTTTTAAAAATCATTTCACAGGATGTGGGTGTCACTGGCTAGGCCAACATTTATTGCCCATCTCTGTTTGTTTGTCCTTCAGAAGGTGGTGGTTAATTAAAGCCCAGCTAAGAGTCCCTTCTTGCTGCTGTTGGTATGGCAGAAGGGCCTGTCACCATACGGCAAGCATAACAAGCAAACCTATGTGGGGTATTTGTGGCTTCCGAGGGAAAGGTACCTTATCAAGTGACCTGCCATTGGGAAGAGAGGGTTGCCCCGTGAGGGCCAACTCTCTGCCCTTGCTGCAGGATTCCTGCAATGTCTTAACTATGTTAGAAGTTGTGGGTTTTAAAGAAAAAGACATGGTTTATATACACAGATTTAAGTAACACGCAACAGGTTTATTGGAAGGCTGTTATATGCACAGAACAGAAAATGAAGCTGTGAAACACCCTAATAACATCACCATCAAATCATGTGATCAGCTTTTAAAGCAATCATGCAACTTTCTTAAATATATAACAACCCTATCCTGCAAAACTCCTTTCACCATCACTTACTTATATCTGGCATGGGAAATCACTGGGATTCATGGACTCCAGTGTCATTCTGGCAGCAGCTGTCTCCTCACAACTATTGAACAAAAGAACTGCTGGCATCCAATCGGCATTTGTCAGTAGACAGGGCTTTCCAAGGTCCTGATCAGCTGAAAGGCCTGCTAGAACCATTACTCATCTGATTAGCTGGTAATTTAGCTGATCTTTCTCAAAGGAGTTAACAATGTGGAGGAAGTCTCACTGGCTCGCCAATCAGCAGCCAGAGTCCCCATTGCGTAGATCAGCTCCCCTTTCTACCTCATTTAGTTCCCTGTTTTCCTATCAAATCCTTTAATTGTTTTAAGAACCTCAATTAGATCACTCTTAACACTTTATACATAAAAGAATATAAGCATGTGAATTCAGCCTGTCTTTGCCAGTATGCTCAGAAACAGGATTCACCACCTGCTGTTGTGAATCTCAAGATATCTAGTTCTGTGGCATTAGAGTTTTTGTTAGAAACATAGAAACAAAGCAGCAGTAGGCCATTCAGCCCTTCAAGCCTGCTGTGCTATTCATTTTGGTCATGGTTGTTAATCAAATTCAATATCCTGATCTTCCCTTCATGCCCATATCTCTTGATCCCTTCAGCCCTTCTTGAAATCAGCCAATCTTTTGGCCGCAACTACATGCTAAGGTAATGAATTCCACACATTCACCACCCTCCAATGAAGAAATGTCTCCACACCGCAGTTCTAAAAGATTTACCCCATATGCTCAACCATGACCTCTAGTTCCAGACTCTACTGACATTGGCAACATTCTTTCTGAATCTATCCTGTCTAACCCTGTTAAAATTTTCAGTTTCTGAGATCCCCTGTCACTCTTCTGAACTCCAGAGAATATGATCCTAACTGACTTAGTCTCTCCTCATATGACAGACCTGCCATCCCAGGAATCAGCCTGGTAAACCTTTGCTGTATTCCTTTTATAGCAAGGACATCCTTCTTCAGATAAAGACATCAAAACTGTACATAATACTCTAGATGTGGCCTCACTAGCACCCTATACAATTGCTGCAAAACATCCCTATCCCTATACTCAAATCCTGTTGCTATGAAGGCCAACATAACATTTGGCATCTTTACTGCCTGTACCTAAATACTTACTTACAGTGACAGATGCACGAGGACACCAAAGTCTTACTGAGTATCCACCTCTCTCAATTTACATCTATTTAAGTATTAATCTGTCTTCCTATTACAAGTGGATAACCTACATTTATCCACATTATACTGCATCTGCAATGCATATGCCCATACACTCAGCCTATCCAAATCATGAAGCATCTCTGCATCCTCTTCACAGCTCACCCTCCCACCCAATTTTGTATCATTTGCAAATTTGGAGATAATACATCCAATTCCCTCTTCTAGATCATTAATATATAATGTGTACAGTTGGGGTCCTAGCGCAGATCCCTGCAGAAGCCCACTAGTCACTGACTGCCAATCAGTAAAAGACCCGTTTATGCCAACTTTTCATGTTCACCTATCTCAAGACGTTATCTATAATCTCATGTGCTTTAACCTTGCATAGTAGTTTGTTATCTGAGACCATGTGAAAGTCTAAATAAACCAGATCCACTGGTTTTCCTCAGTCAGTTCTATTAGTTACATCCTCAAAGAATTCAAATAGATTCATCAATCACAATTTCCCTTTTGTAAATTCATGCTGCTGACTTTTATCTGATACCATGTCTGCCAAATGCTGAGTTATGAAATCCTTGATAATGGACTTTAGCAACTTCTCCAGTACTGACATTAGGCTCACTGGGCTACAGTTTCCTGTTTTTTTCTCTACTTCTCTTTTAAATAGTGGTTTACATCAGCCATCCTTCAATCTGTAGGAACGAGTCCAGAGTCCAAAGAATTCTGAAAAATAACCAACAATGGGTCTACTAGTTTCAGGGCTACTTAAGTAATCAGGGATGAAGATTATCAGGACCTGGCAATTTATCCACCTTCAATC
The DNA here is from genome assembly GCA_024679065.1 of Sphyrna mokarran. Classification (NCBI taxonomy): domain Eukaryota; kingdom Metazoa; phylum Chordata; class Chondrichthyes; order Carcharhiniformes; family Carcharhinidae; genus Sphyrna; species Sphyrna mokarran. The sequence goes on from JAGIQG010000011.1 coordinate 15,231,647, forward strand.
CCATCAATTTCCCCCAAAACCATTTCTCTGCTAATGCTGATTTCTCTCAGCTCCTCACTAAAACTTGTTTTTCTCAGAATTTCTGGTACATTATTCATGTCTTCCTTTGTGAAGACTGGAGCAAAGTATAAATTTAATATCTCAGCCATTTTCTTTATTCCCTGTTATGCATTTTCCTGTTGTAAGGGACCTACATTAAGTTTTGTCAATCTTTTTCTCTCTGTATATCTAATAAAAGTTTTTATGTTCCCCATTAACTTTAATCGATCCCTTGGTCCTCCTTTGCTGAATTTTAAACTCCTGCCAATCCTTAAGCATATTGATTTTTCTTGACAGTGTGTATGCTTCTTCCTTGAATCTGATACTATCTCTCATTTCGTAAGCCATGGTTAGGCCATAATTCCCTTATCTATCTTGGACTAATCAGGAATAAATAACTTCTGGAATTTACCTATTCATTCTTTAAATGCTTGCCATTGCCTGTCCGCTCTTTCCTTTCAGTAATGTTTCCCAGTCCATCGTAGCCAGTTCATGCCTCATACCATTATAATTACCTATATTGAGATTCAGGACCCTGGTCTCAAACTCAACTACATCACTATCCATGTTGACAGAAAATTCTACCGTATTATGGTCATTTGTCCCTAAAGGTGTTTTCACAGCTAGATTGCCAACTAATTGTTTCTCATTGCACAACACCCTGTTCAAAATGACCTGTTCCCTTGTTGGTTCCTTAACGTATTGTTCCAAACAAACATCCCTCGTGCACTCCAGAAATTCCTCCTCTATTGTACAGTAACTAATTTGTCTCTCCCAATCTATATGCAGATTAAAATTGCCTACAATCACAGATGTTCCTTTAACACATGCATCTCTGAATTCCTCTCTAATACTTTTCCTAACATTAGCACTACAGTTTGGTCTGTATATCAGCCCCTCCCCCCTCATTAATCCTTTTTGTCCCTTGTTATTTCTTAACTCGATCCATGCTGATTCCACATCATCTAAATTAATACTTTTCCTTGATATCGTATCAATTTTGATCAACAATGCAACTCCATCACCTTTTCCTTTCCATCTGTCTTTCCTCGATGCAGAATAGCCCTCAATGTTTAGTTCCCATCCTTGGTTACCTTGGAGCCACGTCTTTGTAATACCAACTATGTCGTATCTCTTTACAGATAGATGTAGTGCAACTAATTCATCCTTTTTGTTTTGAATGCTCCGAACATTTAGGTACAAAATCTTAACATTTCTTTCCCCTTTCCTACTGTTTTTTACTTGGTCCTTATCTGACTCTGGCCCTTGATTTCTCTATCATTTATTCTCCTTGCTGTCTTTTCCTCTTTTTCTTAATTTCTCCAGCTCTGAATCCTTATGAAGGTTCCCAGCCCCCTGCCATATTAGAAACACTACAGTAGAGAAGGAAGCCATTGGGCCCATCAAGTTTGTACAGACAGCAGTTCCACCTAGGCCCTATCCCTGTAACTTAACAGTAGCACAGTGGTTAGCACTGCTGAACCAGGGACCCTGGTTTAATCCCAGCTTGGATCACTTGAGTCTACACATTCTCCCTTTGTCTGCGTGGGTTTCCTCCAGGTGCTCTGGTTTTCTCCCAGAGTCCAAAGATGTGGGGATAAAGTGGATTGGCCATTTAAATTGCCCCTTAGTGTCGGGAGGATTAGCTAGCGTAAATGCATGAGGTTATGGGGCTAGGCCTGGATAGGATTGTGGTTGGTGCAGACTTGATGGGCCCATTGGCCTCCTTCTACAGCATAATGTGTTAATAATAAATGATAATGAGATAGTAATATGTTTCATGATGTAAAAATTACATCAGTAGCCATGTGCTGGAGACCCTATAGAGCAGATGGAAGAGTCTGTACATAAGAGAATAAGAGTTGCTTAGTTAGTAACTCTTGCAGTTTAAATAAAGCAGTTTTGAAGTTACCCAGCTGAGTTGGACCAGAATTTTTCATAAGTAGAAGGAAATCTTCCCAGTCTCAGACAGACTCTGAGACAAATCTTGGAACATGTACTGAGCCATGCTTTAAATGTTGTGAAGTCTTGATGGGTATGGTAAAATTCTGCCTCTTGTCTACTAAACTGTAAAGAGATAGAGTGCATCTTTTTGCTGTATTTTGGTATGTGCTCAATCGTTTTTCAGTATTCACACTCTAAATGATTGGAGTATAAAAATCCTACCCTATTACCTCCACCTGAGTGTCAAATACTGCCTTGTCTTCACTGTGCCTTCTCTTCCACATTAGGACTTGCATGGATATGATGCAAAGTCTGACATCTACAGCCTTGGGATCACAGCGTGCGAGTTAGCCAGAGGCCAAGTTCCTTTTCAGGATATGCGGCCTACGCAGGTGACATTCTTCTTAATCTTTAATGTTGAGCATTCTATCATATAATGAGGACTGAGAAAGAAGGGATAGTCCATTTACTGCTGTAGTATTTCCCTCAGATGCTGCTTCAGAAGCTGAAAGGCTCACTGTGTCTGGGAGACCTCAGTTTGCCTCCAAAAGAACTGATGATGAAGAATTACCGGTCTGGAGTGGATTCTGGAATTGGAGAAAGTGTTGACCCCTGCAGTATGAAAAGGACAAACACAAAGGAACGACCCCAGAGTTCAATGAAGAAAACTTTCTCTTCTACCTTTCATAGCTTTGTGGAGCTCTGTTTGCAGAGAGAGCCTAGCAATCGGTATGTAAATTACATAATTCTTCAATTAAGTGCCTTTTTCTTTTGCAGAGACATTTCTAGTCTCTTAGTTATTGCACCAGGAGTTATGATTGAAAATTTCAAACATGTGTTGCACAACTGTTGTAGGTTTAAATGTACCCAAGTGGTTCAAAGAAAATTACATTCATGTTGTCTTACTGCTGTCCTATATCACTCGCAGCAAATATCTTAATTGGTATCACTAGTCCCTTGCAGTTAGGTAGAATTAATTAAATCATTGGTTAATCAGTTTTGGCAGAAACTGATGGGCTCTGAACAACCATCTGCACAAAAAAACTATCTTTCTGTTGCCCCATGGTTTTTCTTCCCAAGATTGGCCCTGATAGTATTGAATAGTAGAGCAGGTACAACAGGTTATACGATCTTCTTCTGTTTCTTATGTTCATCAGTTAATGTATTTAGCTTTCTCAGTAACATCCACAATTTGAAGGAAATGCAACGTTTTACTTTAAGTTATTTACAGATTGGGAATTTTATCATTAGAATCAAGCCAAAATTCTCCAGTCTTGCAAATTCTCCAGATATGCCATGCTACCACTGGCATTAAGAACGATGAATTGGGCACTCAGTTAAATCTCTGCTCACAGCATCAGGACCAGAGATTCTCAATGGCGGGCAAAGTCAGAGAATCTGGCCCCAGTTTGCCAGGTTTTCCTCTTGGTTAACTGACACCAACCTCGTGTAGAGCTTTTACTAAAACATCCCAACGTGCTTCATATATGTGTTAACATGCAGAATTCGGTATGAGCTATATAAGGCAACATTAAGACCAGTGACTGAAATGCTTGGTCAATGAGGTAATTTTTTAAGAAACTGAAAGAAAGTGATAGTGTGTAGTTGACAAAATACAGTGTATTCTTGATCATTCAGAATTTGTGTCCAAAAGGAATGAAATTATTCAATTAAATTGAATTAAAATGGCACAGCAGATGATTTGAAACAAAACTGAAATTCAGACTGAATGGAAACTTGATTTGTGGCTTTTAATAGGGTTAGATTGTTTTCAGAAAAATGAATGTTATCATGTAGTTAAACGTGTAGGTTTCTTTTTGTAATTATTCATATGCCTATCTTCATTTGGATTAAATAAATTATAAATATCTCTTCTATTCTAGACCATCAGCTAGCATGTTGTTGACTCACCCTTTCCTCAAACAGGTGAGTATTTACTCTGGTGCCTGGAAAATATTGAAAATGCACAATAGGAGCCTTGAATCCCGAGAGAGGGAGAAATATGAATGCATGTTACAGGATGGAGATCACTTTGTTAGATTCCCAGTGTATACAACTTGTTTTAATCTGTGGTTAAATAAATGTCTGGCTAGATGTTTGCATTAACTTAACTCATTTCTAATGCAGAACGTATGCTGTGATTAAAACCCAATGTATCAGGAGAGGGCAGGGTAGGTATAGCTTATGCGAATGTCAGTAAATCATCCCGGATTCTCTCACTATAAAACCAGAAGGAGTCATAAAATTCAATGTTGATTATCACGTGCATTATTTTTGTTCAATGCCTTTTTAATAGATTTAAATCTAGAAGGCTTTGAAGACTGGTACTATTGCACAGTATCTTGCTGTGACTGACTTTGTATTTTTTTTTCCTCTCGCTCTCTTCTTCTACAGGTGAAAAAACAGACCAGAAAAACTCTAATTAATCTGCTTCAACCAGCAATGCCACTTTCTGGTTCTCAGGCCAAAGCAGGGACCTCACAAACACAGATAGATGGTTCGATAAGTTCCTTACACGAACTAGATGGTGGTTGGGAATTTTAACTTTCCTTTTTTTCCCTTCAACTTTTCCCTTTATATGTAAAAAGAAAGCAAACAAAATGAATTTGAATAGAGACAATTTAGATTGTTTGCCCATTAAAGTGGCCTACTGTCACACTGGGCATTTGTCATTGTTGCCTTGTACCTGGGACTGTTGCCCTGTATTACAGACTCCATCTCTGCTATAAATAGATCAGACATTTACACAGTTTAATCCAAATTGGTCCTGCAATCAGATTGGACTTCTTATTTCAGGTGGTGCATTTTGTACTTCAGTATTAAATTATTGCCTTGAAACTAGTTGACAAGCATGTAAAATATATTTTTGAGTATATATTTGTATTTTCTTTGCAGTTGTAACATTTCAGATTGGGTATGTTGTAGCATACTAATGGTAGTGTGTTAGTGAGCTCTGTGTGTCCTAGAAAATTAAACCCAGTTTTGGACCTACAATTTCCACCCTGTTGTACCCTTCAGGGCTTGCTATCGGGTTAAGGTGGGGGCCAAGTACAGAAGGAAGAAAAACCACTGAGCAGGGATCTACTGGTCCAAAAGGAAATGGAGAGAGGAGTGGAACTGACAGGCAAATTACCAAGTGACATTCTCATCAACTTTTCATGATTAGGGGAGTGTTCATCCTCCTGATTGGGAGATACCAAATTAAGGAATGTCTGCCACTTTATTGAAAGAAAACTCATTTATCTCTCCTCCTATCAAAGTAATGGATTTTATATCTTCTAAACTCCCACCAGAGTTTACAAAGTATTGTTGCACTGTTTCTGCTGGTGAAAGTGGTTCTAAAGATTAAGTGTGTGCACACGTTTTACATTCTTGCATTGTTTGATGAAAGTGAACCACAGTGCCTTCAGACTGTTCTTGATGTGAGAGACACAATATTATAAAACTTGGCTTTATAGGATGTGTTATGAGAATTTCAACTTAACCCAGACTTTGGTTATTCAGTGTGGAACCAAATTAATGATGCAAACTTTTTTTCATAGAATGCATTTTGTTTAAATTTCTTATTTTGTTAATGCTTCAACCCTTGCTTGTTATGAATGATAACGAGATGTTTTCATTGTGGGTGGGAAGAGTTTGTTTGCAGGACATAGGGAAAGTATTGATGTGAAATGTGATAGGAGGCAAAATAAGAAAAGGGGAGAAAGTTACAAACAGCCATAAGTCAGACTTGAGTGGATGAATTGGTGATTGATTTCAGTGTGGAAATGCGTGAGGCCGTTCATTTTGGATTTGAGAAAGACAAATCCAAGTATTCTCTTGGAGAGAGGTAAGGAGATGTGGAGGAGAAGAGGATTTTGTGGAGTTTTCACTTAAACATACAAGTTTATAGGCACAAAAAAATTCAAAACCACTAATGAAATGTTGACCTTTATCTCAGGACTGGAATCTGGAACACTCATCTGCTTTACTTTGCAATTTCGGCATGTACCATATTTTAGGAAGGTTATATATGGTCTGGAGGGGACTCAGTGCAGGTTTACCGGGTTGAAATGGGCCAATGAAGTTGGGTTGCATAAACTTGATTTGATCTCCATTGAGTTTAATGGTTAGAGATTTGAATTAGTGAGTATGTAAACTGATTTTGAGTTGATAGGGTGGACTTTGCATGTTGCCTGAATATATATATGTGTCATAACTCCAGTAAGATGGTGTTTAGGTGGAGCAAGAATGTTGGTGTTTTTATATTTAAGCAAAATAATTTGCAGTACAAATGGTAAACACAGTTCCTAATAATTTATATATAACTTGCCACCTACAAACAGTCTGATAAATTCCTTTACAGTTATGCAGTTAGGTTGATTTTTGATATCATACTTGCGTACAATTTTTTCCCAAGGTCTTCCAAGTATATATCCTTTTTAAGTTCTTAATTTTTTGAGAATTATTGGAATGTGTACTTTCTTTTTGTCTTATTTTGAGGTTAGTACTGACACTTTTAAACAAAGGCTACCAAAAAGCTTTGCTGATCTAAATGTAATTAATCCTCTTCTTCATTTTCCAGTAAAGTGCTTACCACCACAGGTAGACTCCTGTCCTTCAAAGGTGTGAACAATGTGATTTGATCACATTTCCATTCAGTACTTCTGTCATGGTCCCAGTTCCCCATATTGAGATTTACAGCTGCAAACAATTGTTGTTTAAGAATGTTGGGTGTTTTGAAGGCACTATGCAGAATGTGACTGAAAATGATTTGACCTCTAGAGCTAGATGAAATTAAAAGCTTAACAAACTATTCGCTGAATAGTGTATATGCCAAACTGGAGAGAGACAGAGTGGACTTTTCCTGTCCTGCCTGCCTTTGGAATCGTAGGGGTGAGACACAGACCATGCAAAGGTCCATTGACCTTGGATGGGATTTTGGGGTGGGCATGACCAGAAAATCCCACCCACAGTGTTGGTTTAAATTATCACAATTTTTAATTAAAGATGCCTCACTTCAACAGTTGCATTTTTTCTCTTTTTTTGATTTTTTGATTTTTTCTCTTCTTACGCTGTCCCAGGTTTTTTCAGATTATTTTCTGTATTTCATTTCTGCCACAAAATCTTTGAATAGAAGCTGTCCAGGTCTCTGCTGTTGACTCAAAGGACAACAAGTGATGCAATAGAGAATGAGCTTAATCCTTTCCTCTCTTGAACAGCCATTATTTCTGGTTCATCTCTTCTAAGATTTTTTCAGTGATATTTTTAAAACTGAAATTAGCAATTTTTGAAAGTTGTGCCTCTCTGCATACATACTAGGATTTTAGGAAGGAGAAATCTGCCATTGAAGCTGATTTTCTTTCATAAGGACCCCCAAAAAATATTTTTAGAGTTCCCTTAGTATATGGAGTATATTGCATGGTATCAAATGGATTTAAATCATGATTGACTGCAGTTGGACATTTTTTTTCCCCTATGGGGAAATTGGTGGAAGAATTCCTGAAGAACTGATTATCAGCTTGTTGAACATCATGATGACACTCTTCCATTGCCAGCAAGTTCTGAATTGGACTTGAACCTGAGCTTCTGTTCCACTACTGTGCCACAAGACCTCTTTGGACATGATCTGCTCGCTCATAACTAGGCATTTGCTCAGAACATGAGGTATGTTTGGGGATGGTTATAGGGGTATGGAAGTATAGGTTGTTAAATGTTGTACAGCTAATGGTCTTTCATCAAGTTTTAAGATTTTCTATGGAATTCCAATATGCCTTTGGATGGGCTAATAGAGGAAAATTCTGGGTCCTATTAGCTGCTCCCTTTATTTCACAGCTCCAGAAGACTCCGTCTGCAAGTAAGCCTTGAACATTTTCATTTTTGTTCTATTAAACTGGGTGCCTAAATCTTCTATTCTTTCATTGAGCAATCTATTTCATGTCCTAATCAAAAATGTCCACCGAATGACTCATTGTTTTAAAGAAGAAAATAATGTGATATAAGAACAAATATTTCTTCTGTTACATATCTGAACTATTCTAAGCACACAAAACATTTAAATGTTTTATTTGGTGAACAATCTGATTCTAAATTGGAAATTTTGCATATTAATATAAATCAGTATGTTAAGTCTTGTGCACACTGCAAAGGTGAAGATAAAGGGAAGGATCCTGGACGTGTGCCTAAAGGTATTTATAGTTGATACTGATGCTGAATAAACAATGATCTGTTGACTGAAATGATTAGCATTTCGCAATGTGGCATACTTCAAATGGTTAGTTTCATGCCCTCTGGCCCCCTTCTGTTGGAGATATTTTAAGTGCATGTTTTCATATTTCAAAATTGTAAGTTTAAAAGTAAATTTCAGTCTTACTGAAATGTTGCTGCGATTGAGCAGGAATACTTGCTGGAAGATGTGTTTAACAAGGTAACATGTTCCAAGGACAACACTGAATAATATTGTACCTTTCTATGAATCACTTTTTTTTTGCATCATACAAATATAATACTGGAAACATAATGTGTAATTTATTACTTCTATAAAATGAATAAAATAACTGTGGCGTATGTTGCCAAACTTGTGTAGTTGTAAGTGAATGAGACCAATTGGAAACAAGATGACACCTGATGTGATGCTGTTGCAAATATTTTTTTTTTTAAAAAGTCTGGATCATAAGCATCAGATTTTCATCCCTTTTGTTTGCAGGAGTGGGGAATAAAGGAGACTCTTGTAATATTTACTCTTAACTCAAAGAACACTACAGCACAGGGTCAGACCCTTCGACATTCCAAGTCTGCGCTGATCATGATGCCTACCTAAATTAAAACCATATGCACTTTCCATTCCCCTCCTATTCATGTATTTATCTAGTTGCCCCTTAAATGCCTCTATCGCATCTGCTCTCACCATTCCCCGGGCAGCACATTCCAGGCGTTCACCACCTTTTCTGTAACTAAAAAAAGACACACCTCCTCTAAACCCTAAACTTTTACCCATGCACATTAAACCTGTGTCCCCTAGTACTTGACTTTTCTACCCTAGGAAAGAGCATCTGACTATCCACTCTGTCTATGCTGTTCCTAATCTTGTAAACTTCTTATTGGATCACCTCTCAATCTCTGTTGTTTCAGAGACAACAAACTAAGTTTATCCAACCTCTCTCATAGTTAATGCCCTCCAGGTCAAACAACATCCTGCTAAGCATCCACATCCTTCTGGTAGTAAGGCAACTAGAATTGTACAGAATATTCTAAATGATGCCTAACCAAGGTTCTGCACAGCTGCAACATGACTTGCCAATTTTTATACTCTGCTCTGGCTACTGAAAGCAAGCATGCCATATGCCAAGTGACTATGTTAACCATCTGCGTTGTCACTTTGTGATCGTTAGATATGTACACCCAGATCTCTGTGCCTGTCAATACTCCTAAGAGTTCTACCATTTACTGCATAATTCCTACATGCATTGGACCTTTCAAAATGCATTATTTTGCACTTGTCTGGATTAAACTCCATCTACCATTTCTCTACCCAATCTCCAACCGATCTGTAGCTTGTTGTACCTTCTAACAATCCTTTTATTATTCACAATTCCTCCAATTTATGTGCCACCTGCGAACTAACTAATCAGACCAGCTCCATTTTCCTCCAAATCATTTGTACATACTATGAACAACAAAGCTCCTAGAATTTATCCCCGTGGAACACCACTAGTCACAGCCTTCCATTCAGAAACGCATCCCTCTACTGTTATCCTCTCTCTTCTATAGCCAAGCAGTTCTGTATCCATCTTGCCAGCTTTCTGATCCCATCTGAGTTCACCTTTCTCACCTGTCTATTGTAAGGTACTTGTCAAAGGCATTACTGAAATCCATGTATATAACATCCACTGCCTTTCCCTCATCTATCATCTTCATCACCGTCTCAAAAAACTAAATCAAGTTAGTGAGGCATGACCTCCCCTTCACAAAGCTGTCTATCCATTTGTTTCCAATGAGTAAAACCTGACTCTAAGAATCTTTTCCAATAATTTTCCTACCACTGCCGTAAGGCACAGTGACCTATAATTTGCTGGATTATCCCTGCTGTCCTCCTTACACAATGGAACACCATTGGCTATTTTCCTGTCCTCTGAATTTCACCTGTAGCCAATAAGGTTTTGCCAAGGCCCCAGCAATTTCCACCCTTGCCTCCCTCAGTATTCTGGGGTAGATGCCATCTGGCCTGGGGACTTTAATTACTTTAATACTTTTTAAGATACCCAATCAGTTGTAGATGCACCAAGTTTGGTGGCGTTTAAGAGGTTAGTAGATAAGTTTATGGATGAAAAGGGAATGGTTTAGGTTAGAGGGTCATTGCTTTTTGTTAATTGGTTGGCGCAACATCAAAGGCCGAAAGGCCTGTTCTGCGCTGTTATGTTCTAATACCACCACCTTTTTGAAATTGACATGATGCAGAATATCTACATACCATACTCCTTATCCATCAAGGCCTTTGATGAGTACTGAGACAAAATATTCATTTAGAATCTCACCAATTTTCTCTGGTTCCATTCATTCCCTCCATTACCTTGAGTGGACAAACTTTTCCCTGGCTACCCTCTTGCTTTTTACATATGTATAAAATCCCTAAGGATTTTCCTTAATCCTGTTTGCCAAGGACTTTTCATGAACCCCTTTTTAGGCCTTCCAACTTCTTCCTTAGGAAGAAAGTTAAGTTCTTTATATTCTTCAAGGACTTCATCTATCCTAAGCATTATTCCTCTCACCATTTTTTGAGAAGATTGGTGCACTTGGTTTGTAGGAAACATTTGAAAATGAGCATTTGCAGTAACAAGTAATGAACTAATATTGTAAATTTTACTGTATTCCAAAGATGTGACCAAAGGATTTTGACAGTTGTGATCGTTTGTCAATATTTTGGAATTTTCTAAATGACTTTTAATCAAGGAATTATCTGGAATGATCGATATCTTAAAAGTTCCAATAGTATAAGTAGATCCAGCTGATAGAGGGAAATATTATATTTCTATTCTGTCTTTCTCAACCTCAGTCTGCCAAAGCATTTTATAACCAATTTTGATTTGTTACATGTGAAATATGACAGCCAACTTGCATAAAGCAAGTGGCTATAACAGCAGTGTGATGATAGCCAATTAATCTATTTTTGTGTTGTTGATTGAGGCATAAATGTGCATCAGATCACTGACAACACTTCAGTTTAATTTGCACCTGAAAGCTGGCACCTCAGACAGGGCAGCACTTCCTCAGAACTGCAGAACGTTAGCTGTAATTAGTAAGTTTGCAAACGAAACAAAGGTTGGTGAATATCCAGGTAGCGATGAAGACCATCAGAGCATGCAGTAGGATACAGATTGTTGGAGACTTGGGCAGAGAGAATGACGGATGGTGTTTAATCCAGACAAATGGGAGGTAATGCATTTTGGAAGGTCTAATACAGATAGGAAATATACAGTAAAAGGCAGAATCCTTAAGAGCAATGGTAGGCAGAGGGATCTCTGTGTACATCTACACAGATCATAGTGGCAATGCAGGTGGAGAAAGTAGTCAGGGTGGCATATGGCATGCTTGCTGTCATCAGCTGGGGCACTGATTTAAAAATTGGCAAGTCACATTGCAGCTTTATAGAACCTTAGGCCGCATTTGGAATATAGTGTTCAATTCTGGTCCCCATACTACCAGAAAGATGTGGAGGCTTTGTACAGGGTACATAAAAGATTTACCAGGATATTGCCTAGTATGGAGGGCATTAGCTACGAAGAGAGGTTGGAGAAACTTGATTCGTTCTCACGGGAATGATGGAGGTTGAGGGGTGACCTAATAGGAATCTACAGGATTGAGGGGCACGGACAGCCAGAAGCTTTTTCCTAGGGTTGAAGAGTCATAGGTTTAAGTTGCGAGAGACAAAGTGTATGAGGATGTACAAAGCAAGTATTTTTACACAGGGTGATGGATGCCTAGAATTCACTGCTTGGGGGTGGTTGTGGAAGCAGATATGATAGTGATTTTTAAAGGGCATTTTAACAAACATACGAATAGGATGGCAAAAGAAGGATACAGTCCCAGAAAAGTAGGGAGTTTTAGAACAGTCAGGTAGCATGGCCGGTGCAGGCTGAGGAACAGGCCCTTCGGCCTTCTGTGTTGTAATTTTCTTTATTCTTTATTCAGTGCATAAATCTCTGGAATGGGACATAAGCCAATGATCTGACTGTTTAATGAACCATAGTTGGCAAATTTTGGCATTTGCTAGTCTGACAGAATTGAGCCAACAAGTTAACCGCTTGCTGCTATAGTGTCTTCGTTTCTTTAACCGATTTGATGATTTATCTGCCGTGCTCCAATTCTTTACAGACACAGGCTTTTACTACTCCGCCTACAACAGAAATTAGAATTGGCAAGGGATGGAATGTAAAAAGGTCAGTTGACCTCAGGTGAGATTTTACTGTTTCAGGATGAGTGAGGCCATAAAATCCTGCCCATTAAAGTATGGGAAGCCACGTAACCCATCCTTCTACAGAACCTTCAGCATTGCCATAAAGTCTGAGTCTATCAAATGGTTTCAAGAACTTTTGCTTCCATTGTCCAAAGCCAGGCATTCATTCTGATGGGAAGCTGGTTGTCAAACAAAGCACTTGATCACTGAAGATGATGTTTGTTTATCTTAGTGAGTATAATTTTAATGTATATAATAGACAATTAGGATAAAGTTTCCTGTTGTGCACACAGTATAGAGCTGAGGGGCAAAACAGGTAACTAACCAGAGGCTTATGTTACAAATCTACTTTCCATTCAAGATTCCAGATACAATTGCGCTAATTTTCTTTTGATTTATTAAAGACAAACAACAAAAACAAAGTACATGCTATCTTGGAACATCACTACATGGAGAAATTTAAAAATACCCTATTCCACTTCTTTCAGCAGGCATGTGTACGGCCTTGTATTGAGCTGCCTTGAAGTGTTTGTTTTTTGGAAGACTGTTGTGATGGTTTGTCCTGGGCTACCACTTCTGTATCATCACTTTGCTGCTTATTTTGCTTGTTGGGTGCCATACTAGAATCTGAATTAGTATCATGTACACCAATTGCATTACCTGGAAGAAGCGCGTTTAGAATGCGTTCAGATTCCAGCTTATCCATAGAAGGTTTTCGTATATATTTGCATGCTTTCTGTTTTTGGGATCTTCCCTTTGTGGATTCTGCCTTCACTTTGTGATGTTTTGTAATTTCTTTATCTTTTTCCAATATGTATCTGTGCATTTTGAAGCCCAGGATGCATTTTTTTCGGTCTGCCACCACTACTTCTGGAAATAAGATAGTTCTTCTACATCTGTCACCAGTGGTTGAAAAGTGTTTCTGCATTTTTAAAAAAAGATAATAGTTATTTGTACTCATTTGTCTTTTAGATATTTCACCTCTCTGCTGTAACCAGGGCATATACATATCACCAAAAGAAATTTATTGTCTGGTTATTTCTGTATTTTAACATTTATGAAAGCAAAAGCAACTGAACTGGAGTTACTGGAAGAGATCAACAAAAAAAAAGATAATTAAGAACATTATTGTTTAATTTCTCCCTCTTTTTATTTTGGTTCCCTGTTCACTAATGGTATATGTATTGACTATTGAAAACTTAATGGGGTATATCTGCTTTGTACTTTTCTGTTTGAAAAAGCTCTGAGCCATGAAAGGCTGGATAAATTATTACCAAGTCGGGTGAATCTTTATATATTGGAATTTAAAACGTTGGGCCGTATTCTAATGGCTGACCAGGCTATTTTATTGAATGAATCCCAAATTGCAAGGCCCAGATCAGACTGTGTCTTTAGCTTGAGCTGATTAAAACTTGAACTGAGTTCCTTATCAGACTGTGAAGACTCTTGAAAGTAAAAAAAAATCTAGATGCACCTATGACATTGAACATAATCCAAGGAAGAATTGAAACGTCTTTGTGAGCAGACAGCAAACCTTTGCACAAGCTTATTAACAGTTGTTAACGGTTAAATAACAGTTAACGTTGTTAACATTAACAGTTAAATTTCTAAGCCACTGAGGGACAAACCTTATCCTGTATATATATTTTTAAAAATGAAATGTAGAATTATGCTCATTGCTATCTCTCAAATTTTAAAAGTTGAGAAAGACTTAAAATAGCCACATCCGATGTATCTGTGACTCTTGAACAAAAGCCATTGGGAAAATCCACATATCATTATCTCTTAAGAGTTACCAACAATACTTTGAATTTTTTTTCTGTGCAGCCCTCAAAGAGAGCTATGCAATGGCTATCTGCATTTTGTAATCTAGGCTGGCCAACAAGAGTTTGCTTGTCTATTAAGACCAAGATCTCGCAACCTTTCTTTCACAGTCTTGGGGACTCAGATGACAGACACACATCACTTGTCAAAGCCAGAGTGGAGAGGTGAGAAGTCTTAAGATAGACACTAGCTCATCAAATCAGTAATACTGCCTTGTGGATTTTGCAGTCAGTCTGCTAGTTTGTCATTTAACCACAATCTGAGCTCTGGTCTCATCTACACTGCGTATCTTGGAAATTCTGTACCATCCTCTACAAGACTGGTTCATCGCTGTATGCTTACTTCATAGTATGAAGTCCCCAAAACTGGAGAACTGAATTATCCAGCATTGGTACTAAACTCATCAACCTGTGAAGTAATAGTTCCTCATTGGGCTCTGGAACCCACGTGAAACAATATTTATTTTGTGGCCTCTGCACTGTAAATTTTTCTCTATCCCTCTTTTGCTGTAGAACTAAAAAGAAACAGCTTTGTAACCTTCTCAAGTATTTAAATAAACTAATTCTTAGGATGAGTCCAATCTCAATTTGCTGTGGTGTTGTTTATTAGAAAATTGTATCACATCAAAACTGAGGTTGGAAAATGCAAATTAAAAGTACTTATCTGTTTATGGATGGTTGGTGAGAAGATAAATTTGTGCCACTTAACACAACTAAAAGTCTGGTGGGCTCAGAGATAATTGGCTCTAAATGACTCATCTGAGCATAATTGGCATCCTGCCATGGACATGCAGGATTCTTGAGTCGATCTTTCCTGCCCCTGCCAAATTGGGCCTTGTTTGCCCAATGCTGAGAATGTGAAATAGGTACCCACGTCTGCTTCCTTCAGCCACCACTCACCCCCTCACTATCCTGCTTCCACCAGGATCCACCAAACTCACATTTCATGCTCTTGGAAATCTCTCAAATCTCATTTTTCTTTCTTTGCCTTCTGTACCTTGTTGGAAGTTTTTCTATTCCTTCTCACCTCCTGTTCGCTATCACTTGTTTCCATTTCCAGTTCTTTCAGTGCTGAGGAAATCATAGAATCAAAAACATCTTCCTCCCTGTGAGCTGGTTTCGGGATCTTGGTCATAGTTTGATCATGGATGGGATCTGATGCTTTTTTAGACTCTAGGGCTTCTGATAGTTGTGGACCACTATCTGATTCTGGCAGTGACTTCTCTCTCACCTAAAATTAAAATTCACTATTACAAATTGAACACAACAATCAGGTGCTTAAACATTAGCAACTAAAGAGAATCGCAAATGATTTAAACATAGGAAAGGAATCCTGAAGTAGAGTGGCATCACCACAAACTGATGATGAACGATTAGGAGGCAACCTCTCAATAAGAAGGTCAATTGCAGTTCTTAGAATTACTATTCTAAATAAGATCAGTTAACTGAGATGGGGGAAGGAGAATCATGTTCTACAGGCTGAGTGGCAAAGAGAACAATTGGGGACAGTGATCATACCTACAAATTAACTATGGAAAATAAATTGGGGCAGACTGGGGAGGCCAGCATAAAATGAAGAATGTGATTCTAAAGGTATTGCAGGAGTAGAGGGACCTGGCAGCCCATGTCCATTTTATTCTGTCCTATTTTTGCTTGGACACACTGGTTTAGTTCATGGGTCTCAGGAAGCACTAGTCTGGGTCTTTGTCTTCAAATTGACTAGTTTCAACCTCTGCCTGTTGTAACTCCAGGTCCTTTGTAACAGAAGCTGGGCTTCCTGTGGGTTCTTCTGTTACCTCCAGCTGTAAGTGACTCTGCACCTACTTGGCTCTGGGTGAGGCTTATCTGTTTCCAGTCCAGTGTGGAATCTGTTACTGTCAAATATTTCTGTACATGTGAGCAGAATGATTTGATATAATAAAACAGATGAGCTTTTCGGGGAATGTAATACTAATTGAGACTGGAGCTGTTCTCATTAATTCTTCAATGTCTCTGATAGAGAAAACTAACACAACTAGACTCAGTCACAATCTTTGGATTAAAGTATGTTGGAGAAGGGGTAGGTGTCATGTTAAAGAGGCAGTTGAAATAATATCATAAATACTGCTATGTAAAACTTAGAAGAAATAAAATAGTTTAAGGATCTGAGAGTTGGATGAAAATAATGGGCTAGAATTTCAGTTCAAGGGTTAAAATGAAAGCTAAAAAGATTGAGTGGAACAATGAAGGGGATTGTAATTCTATGAACAATGACTCACAATGACGATCAATTTGCATAAGCATTAAATGCTGTTTGAATTAAATACAACAGGCATATTCTTCATGCAAGTTTGTTCAAGACTTCAGTCTGTCATAAAATCATCATCATCATAGAGTGCAGAATGCAGCCATTTGGCCCATTGAATCTACATCAACCTCAATCCCACCCAGGCCCTATCTCCCCATAACCTTATTTATTTAAACTGCTAACCCCCTAATTGGCAAATTGGCATGTCCAATCAACCTAACCCACACATCTTTGGGAGAAAACCAGAGTACCCAGAGGAAACCCATGCAGTTATGGGTAGAATGTGCAAACTCTACACAGTGTGGAGTTTACATGGAGGGCTGGAATTGAACCCAGTTGAACACTGCTGAGGCAGCAGTGCTAACCACTATTGCCACTCCTGTCATCCAAATTATCATTGCTAGTAGCACTATTATTGATGACCAATAAAGCATTCTGAATAAATCGACGTGGAAAAAAAGAAAAACTGAGAAATTACACCTAGGGCACAGATAAACTCCATTGTGACCTGTATGTCCAAAATCATGACTGATCCTTCTACTTTTAATTCACATCACTGACCTTTTTTTGCTGGCTGCTACTTTCAAGGTTGACTTCATCAGTTGTCGCCCCCATTTTGGGCAGTTCTGTAATTGCTGGATCATCCACAGTGGAAATTTCTGTGGTGGAAATTTCTGTGGTTACACCAAGAGATGCGTTTGAACTCAAAAAATCTTCTCTTAGAGTTTCATCAGTTTCCAAGTCCAGATTGAGGTTAGTTCCTGGTGGAAGTTTCTGTATTTATAAGCAAAAAAAAATATCACCAGTAATCAGGCTGAAGCAGTTTTTATGAGATATTTATACTAATTGCTAAACCTGGGTTATACTAATTGCTGTTTTGGGTTAAATAAAATGAAAAAGCAGTAAAACAGGTCAGTCAGCTCAACTGATCTATGCTAGTATTTATGTTCCATGCGAGCATCCTTTAACCGTTCTAACTTCTTCAGCAGATCATTCTATTCCTTTTTAACTTGTGAATCTACTATTTAAATAAATCTGCTCACCTAAACTGTGCCATATGCTAACAAGTTCCTCTGGATAGGCAGGTTTCTCCTGAATTCCGTATTGGATTTATCATTCATGATTTTATTTTGGTCAGCCCCACAAGTGGAAAGGTCTTCTATATATCTACCCCTTCAAAGTCTTCCATTGCCTTAAAAAACCTCCATCAGTTCACCCCTCAGCCATCTTTTTTCTAGAAAAGAGAAAGTAAACAGCCCCACTCAGCCTTCTCTGGTTTGCTCAATCCTCAATTCAGACATCATTCTTGTACATCTCCCCCCTCCTCCAACCACATCTTTTCCACTGTCTGCATCCTCCTTATAGTATGGAGGCCAGAATGGTGTTTCAGTTACTATCTAAGCAAAGTTCTCTAAGTTTAGCATAACTACTATCCTTTTCAGTTCCATTCCTCTGGTAATAATGCTTTTCTTTCTTTCAAATTCCATTATTAATTTGCAGCTAGGTACTGCATGATTGGTGTGTCTATCCTCTAGATTGCTTTGTTCTTCTACCCTTTTTAAATTATTATTTTCCTGGAAGTATTTGGCTGCTTTATTCTTGTGACCATTCCTAGAACAAAGAACTGTGCAGCACAGGAACAGGTCCTTCAACCCTCCAAGCCTGAGCCTATCATCTTTACATATTTAAACCAACTGCTTATATTTCTCTATTCCCATTTCATCATATGGCTGTCAAGATAAGTCTTAAATCTGGCTAACGTAACTGCCTCAACCACCTCACTTGGCAGTACATTCCAGGCCTCCACCACCCTCTGTGGAAAAAAAAACATCCCCTGCACAAAATTCTGGCTTTTCAGCATCATTGATTCTTGAGTGTAGGTTTGAAAGCAAGAAGCCAAAGGACATTTAAACTGGCTGGGAGTTTGGTGGTGGTAATGGTGACGTGGACTAGGATAGGGAAAAGGGATCATGATCACCGAGTGAATAACTTGAAATACGACAGTGTCTTAGTCATCAGAGAATCACTTGCAATGGCTTTTTTTCCTGTTCCCGAAACAATACTTCTAGTATTTCCCAAGGATCTATGCTTAACCTCCTATTTCTCATCTACATGCCATTCCTTGACACCATCATTCAAAAAGCTCAGCTTTAGTTTTCACAACCAATTCTATGACATCCAATTCTACCTCCACACCACTCCCATTAATAACTCCCATTATTGCTAAATTATCAGATTACTTATCCAAAATCCAGTAATGTATGGGCAGAAATTTCCTCCAATATATATTAAGAAGACAAGCAATTGTTTTCACTCCCTGCTCCAAACTCTTACCTTGCTACCAACTCCATCCCTCTCCCAGTCAACAATTTGAGGTGAAGTCAATATGGTCACATTGCAATAATCCTGAGATGAAATTCTGACTTCATATTTGTACCATCACTAAGACTATTTATTTGCACCTCTATCATCATGCTCAACTTCATTCCAGTCTCAGCTCAACTGCTGCATAAACTTTGTTACCTCTAGACAAGACTAGACTAGCCCAATGCACTCCTGCCCGGTCTCCCACATTCTATCCTCAGTAATTATAGGTTAACTAAATCTTCACTAACCTTGCACAATTTGCAGCACCCTACCACCCCTGTTTTTACTGACCCACGTTGGTTCCCAGTCAAGCAACAGCTTAAACTTCTCATCCCTATTTTCAGATCCTTCCACAGCCTTGCCCTCTCTATTTCTGTAAATTTCTCTCTCTATTCCCCCAACTCCACTAGCCTCCAATATATCTGCACAGCTCTAATTCTGATCTTTTGTGCATTTCCAACTATAATTGCCCAGCCATTGGTGGCCATGTCTTCAGGCAAGCCCTGGAATTCCCTCCCTACACCTCTCCATCTTGCTTTCTTCTTCTGAGACACTTCTTAAAAACCGATCTCCTTGACCAAGTTTTTGGTCGTTTGACCTAATATCCTCTTAAGTAGCTCATTGTCATTCTTTGTTTTATAACTCTCCTGTGAAGCATCTGGTGGAATTTCATAATGTTAAGAGTTGCTATATAAATATAATTTGCTGTTGTTATTGTCGTTTTCACTTGGGAAATGTGACATTTGGGCATTCTTGTGTTGAATACAAATAAGAGGTCGCAATTTCACTGGAAAGCCTGAAAAGAATTTAGAAAGACTGAATAAAACAAAAAGAAGGAATGTAACTTTGTTAATCACTAAAAGAAAAAAGCTCTAAAAACATCCAATTGAATAAACTCCATTGCATCAATTCGCGGAGGGAATAAAAAATAATTATCCCTAGAGAAAAAAATAATAGGGAAACTAATGGGGCTAAAGGCTAATAATCCTCTGGGCCTGATGAATTGTATCCTGGGATTTTCTTTTTATTAATTTACAGTATGTTGGCATCACTGGCTAGGCCAGCATTTATTGCCTCTCTATAGTTGCCCTTGAGGAAGTAGTGGTGAGCTGCCTTCTTCAACTGCTGCACTCATAGTGCCATTTAGGAGGAAATTTCAAAGTTTTGACTGAGCAACAGGAAGGAACAGTAATATGTTTCCAAGTCAGGATGGTGAGCAACTTGGTGGGGACCTTCCAGATGGTGGTGTTCCCAGATATCTGCTCCCCTGTCCTTCAAGTGGTTATGGTTGTGGGTTTGGAAGGTGCTGTCTAAGGAGCCTTGGTAACATAGAACATTACAGCGCAGTACAGGCCCTTCGGCCCTCGATGTTGCGCTGGCCAGTGGACCCTCTAACCTAAACTATTCCAATATCATCCATCTGCCTATCTACCGACCATTTGAATGCCCCCAAAATAGGCGAGTTCACAACTGCCGCAGGCAGGGCATTCCATGCCCTCATCACCCTCTGTGTAAAGAACCTGCCTCTGACATCCGTCCTATAACTACCACCTCTTATTTAAAGTTATGTCCCCTCGTGTTGGTCGTCACCATCCGAGGAAAAAGGCTCTCACTATCCACCCTATCCAGTCCTTTGATCATCTTATACGCCTCAATTAGGTCACCGCGTAACCTTCTTCTCTCTAATGAAAATAACCTCAGGTCCCTCAGCCTTTCCTCATAAGGCCTTCCCACCATACCAGGCAACATCCTGGTAAACCTCCTCTGCACCCTTTCCAATGCTTCCACATCTTTCTTATAATGCGGCGACCAGAACTGTACGCAATACTCCAAGTGCGGCCGCACCAGAGTTTTGTACAGTTGTAACATAACCTCACGGCTCCTAAATTCAATCCCTCTACCAATAAAAGCTAACACACCGTACGCCTTCTTAACAACTTTATCAACCTGGGTGCCAACTTTCAAAGAGCTATGTACTTGTACCCCAAGATCCCTCTGCTCGACAACACTATTAAGGGTCCTTCCATTAGCCCTATATTTCATATGCCTGTTATTCCTACCAAAGTGAATCACCTCACACTTATCCGTATTGAATTCCATTTGCCACCTCACGGCCCAGCTCTGCAACCTATCTATGTCCCTCTGCAAACTGTAACATCCATCCTCGCTGTCTACAACTCCCCCCACTTTGGTATCGTCAGCAAATTTACTAATCCAACCCTCTACACCCTCATCTAGGTCATTTATAAAAATGACAAACAGCAGTGGCCCTAAAACAGATCCTTGAGGTACACCACTTGTAACTGCACTCCAGGTTGAATATTTCCCATCAACCACCACCCTCTGTCTTCTATCAGCTAGCCAATTCCTAATCCAAACTGCTAAATTACCTTCAATCCCATGCATCTGCACTTTCTGCAGTAGCCTACCATGGGGAACCTTATCAAACGCTTTGCTAAAATCCATATACACTACATCAACTGCCTTACCCTTATCTACCTCTTTGGTCACCTCCTCAAAAAACTCTAAGGTTTGTGAGGCACGACCTACCCTTCACAAAACCGTGCTGACTATCCCTAATCAATTTATTTCTCTCTAGATGCTTATAAATCCTATCCCTTATAATTCTTTCTAAGACTTTGCCCACAACAGAAGTCAGGGTCACCGGTCTATAATTTCCAGGATGGTCCCTACTCCCCTTTTTGAACAAAGGGACAACATTTGCCATCCTTCTGGCACTATACCTGTAGCCAACGTTCCCTACAGTGAATCTTGTAGTTGGTACGCATGGTTGCCACCGTTCATCGATAGTGGAAAAAATGTATGTTTGAGATTAGGGTGCTAATCAAGCGGGGTTAGTTAGTTTAACATCTGCTGTTGGGAAAATGTCCATTATAAAGGATATAATAGCAAAGCCTTTAGGAAAATATAACATAATCAGGCAGAGTCAGCATGGTTTTCTTAAATAGGAAATTATGCCTGACAAATCTATAAAAATTCTTAAAGGTGATAATGAGCTGGATAGATAAGGGGAGACCAGTAGATGTAATATACTTGGATTTTCAAAAAGCATTTGATAAGGCACCACAGAAAAGGAAAGATAAGAGCCCATGGAGTTGCGGATAATATTATAACATTGCTGGAGCATTGGCTAACAAAAAGAAGACAGAGTTGAGATAATAGGGGAATTTTCAGGATGTCAACCTGGATGCCTACAAAGATCAGTGCTGGGGCCACAATTACTTACAGTATAAATGACTTGTACAAAGGAAGTGAATGTACTGTTGCCAAGTTTCAGGATGACACAGAACAGGTGGGCAAGCAAATAGTGAAGATTACAATCCCTGAAAGTAGGCAGTCAAGTCGATAAGGTTGTTAAGAAGGCATATGGAGTCTTAGCTTTTGTTGGTAGGGGGATTGAATTTCGGAGCCGCAACGTCATGTTGCAACTGTACAAAACTCTAGTGCGGCCGCACTTGGAGTATTTTGTGCAGTTCTGGTCCCCGCATTATAAGAAAGATGTGGAGGCATTGGAGAGGGTACAGAGGAGGTTTACCAGGATGTTGCCTGGTATGGAGGGCAGGTCTTATGAAGAGAGGCTGAGGGATTTGAGGTTGTTTTCGTTAGAAAGGAGGCGGCTAAGAGGGGACCTTATTGAAACATATAAGATGATTAGAGGTTTAGATAGGGTGGACAGTGATAGCCTTTTTCCTAGGATGGAGAAAGCTAGCACGAGGGGACACAGCTTTAAATTAAGGGGTGATAGTTATAGGACGGATATCAGAGGTAGGTTCTTTACCCAAAGGGTGGTTCGGGAGTGGAATGCCCTGCCTGCAGCAGTTGTAGATGCGCCAAGTTTGGTGGCGTTTAAGAGGTTAGTTGATAAGTATATGGAAGAGAAGGGAATGGTTTAGTTTGGAGGGGCATTGCTTTTTATATTGGTCGGCACAACATCGAAGGCCGAAGGGCCTGTTCTGTGCTGTAATGTTCTACACAAGGAGTTTAGTGGGTAGATGGAATATAATGTGGGATATGTGAAGTTATGCAATTGTAGGAAGAATAAAGGGGCTGAATATTTTTTAAATGGAGAAAGACTGCAGAAAGCTGCTGAACAGAATTATTTGAGGGGTCCTCGTGCAAAAATCACAGAACTAGTATGCAAGTTCAACAGGTAATTGGGAAGACAAATGGAATGTTAATTTTTATTTCAAAGGAAATGAAATATAAAAATAGGGAATTCTACCTTAAATCGTGCAGGGCATTAGTTAGAGCACACTCGGAATACTGTGAACAGTTTTGGACCCCTTATCTAAAGCAGGATATATTGGCGTTGGAGGCAGTCCAGAGAAGGTTCCTTAAGTTGATATGGAGGGATTTTCTTTTGAGGAGAGGTTGAGTAGGTTGGGCCCGCACTCAATGGAGTTTAGAAAAATGAGAGGCAACCTTATTGAGGGCTGTAGAGGTTTGGTTGTTAAATATATTGAAGACTGAAATGGACAGTTTTTAAATCAATATGGAAATTGAAGGTTATGGGGATGAGGAGGGAAAGTGGAGTTAAGAATTATCATATCAGATAAGTATGAGCTCTCTGAATGGTGCAGCAGATTCGATGGTCTACTTCTGCTCCTTTGTCTTGTGGTCTTCTGATAACACACCTATCCACACAGTCCAACCCTTAATATATATAGATCATTGATCATTCCTGTTGGTCGCTCTCTTCACAGTTAATTTCATCAAGTGCAGTCCAATTTGGACACTTTCCGTGTTTCGTATTTGAATCTAATATATCTGCAGTACTTGTTGAAAAGTTTTGCTTTGTAGCGGAAAGATTGGATTATTGTTGTATATATTTTTCTATTACTGTGCAATGCTTTCTAACATGACCAAGGTAGAAGTGTCAGATGTAGGCCAGATTTTGTCATGCAAAGAGCACCCAGCCAAGTGAGCAGGTTACTGGCTGACACTTCTCTCATTACATTATTATGTGCCTTCATTCCTTTTGGCTAAACAAATTAAACTAAATAAAATGAAGCATAAAGCAAAGGGCAGCTGCTTAAAGGAGAACCACCCAAAACAAAAACAAAGCATAAATGAACCATCAAACTAAAAGGTGATTAAAGGGGCCAGTAAGGTACTCCAGTTCCTACGGTGACCAACAAGCATGTAATGCCTTGATGGTGCCTATGGGCACCACATATGCTCTCTCTCTCTCCAGCGACATCCAGCCATGAACATAGCCAGGCAGATGACTCCCCTCAGTCGCCTGCAACCTGAACCTACTGATAGCAAGTTTGACCAGGCCCAGGAGCAGATATACGAAGATTACATGCTGCCTAAGTCAATTACAATCAGTGTGTGCGGCTCATGTCGCATCCCCTGCATGTCCATTTCCAAATTTAATTGGATGTCCAAGCTCTCAATCTGTAGTCACTAATTACCATTGGCAATATCGAAGTTATTCTAAATTTTGAAGCAGTTGATCGAGACATCCTGAATAAATCACATTTCACCAAACATCTCCAAAATTCACGTCCATGATACAAGTAAACTGCATTATACTTGTATATAAAATATTACTACTCATCTGCCATATCCTTTCAACTTCTAATATACAAGAATTACTCATCAGCTTCTTGCTGATCATTCTATGTTTGACGTCATTTGATGTGGCCCCCCGTTGAAGATTTACCTGAGGAACTGAAGTATTTTTATGAGTTGTATGTTCTAGGTCATCCTCTGCAGCTAAGAGTATTTCTTCTGCTGAATCCATCTTGGAATATTTTTCTGGATGCACCTAAGTAGAGGAATATGATTCTTTTTAACATTGGTGCATTTTTGTTTAATTACTCAACACAGTCTCCAACAGTGATCAAGACAGACAATTGAGATCCTAAGAAATTTCTGTGTTGTGAAACTGGAAGCCAACTATTGAACCTTTTGATTTTTACAAGTACTAAACTCAGTGATCCACCATTTATTGGTTAAGGAATGTTAACTGTTAACATATGAACTATTTATGAACCTTTTAGTTTTCTTGAACAGTGAACAGACATCTAAGAGATTAATAGTCTTATTCTTGATGTGAGGCCCATTATAACTTTGGAGTTTTGTCTCGAGATTTAAAGATGGACAATTCACGCAAAACATTTCTATCTACTTCCCTCAGGTGAATCATGGTCGTACCTGTATCATCCACGTAACTGGGTGCCATCCGTACTGCCCTACCTGCTATTTTCAAATGACAGGCATGATTTCTATAGGGATGTCTAGTTCAGCTATGCATTCGATGGTCTCCAAAGATGCTGAGTGAAGGAATGAGGTAATGACATGCTGACAGAGCAGGATCTTAAAAAACAGGTTGATGTGATGTGTTCCATGGCCACAATTGTAGTTTGAATTGTCCAGCATCTTTCATTTATGAACTAGGTGGCCGTGCATAGTACGGAATCAGTTGGACAATGGTCACTGACTAAAGGACATAAAAGCCAGGAACCAGTTAAATTAATTCTTCCAGGGGATATGAGTGTTGCTGACAAGGCTGGCATTTATTACCAACCCCTAACTGCCCTTGAGAAGATGGTTTCGAGCCATCTTCTTGAACTGTTGCAGTAATGTGGTGTAAGTACACCCACATGCTGTTAGGCAGGTAGTTCCAGGATTTGGACATTGAAGAAACAATGATATTGTTCCAGTTTATGCATTGGAATAGTGGGTTGAGATCAATCGCATGAATATTAGCTACTGTTTCTCAAAATGATTGGCATACTTTTTTAGTGCTTCCTTGTGGCTTTTTCAAGTCATCATAAAAGTGAAGGGCAAGATCGCATTGTGGTGAATGGCAGATAGATCTTTGTGGGACAACAGGAAGCCACATGGTTGGAGGGATTAAATGTTCATGATACTGTCTCCATGGCAGAGTTTAATTGCACTTCCACGTCAAGGCGTGGTGACTGCAGAACCATGAGGCACAACAGTATCCCACAGCTGGACAAACTAGAGTGTCATCCATCAAATGAAAAGAAAACACTTCGCTTTGAAATCATTCTGTTACTGATTCCGTTGTGGAAAAATGTGATTTTGGTCAGATCAAAATAAAATATGTTAAATGATCCATCTTGCTGAGATAACTGGGACAAAGATACGTAGAAAAAACTGTGTTATTGGGCAGAATTTTTCATATGCCAGGTTTCATACCTTGCAATCAAAGACTTGGTGGAAAACGCCTTCTGGCTGATAATGGTTGCCCTGCAGCTATTTTATACTCAGATGGATATTAATTTGTTAATGACAAGACTTTGGACCCTATCTAGAGAGGAAGTCCCACCTAGGAGAGCTGATGGCTGGCAACTTTGCAGTCCAGGCAGTGCCAAGCACATGCAATGGCCATTGCTGGAACTGCAGCCAATCCCCAGAGATGAAGAGGCTGGATTGAAGGTATCAGTAAGGATGATTGGCAAATCCCAGCAAGGACAGTGAGGGAGGTAGGAGATCTGGTTTCAAAGGCCCCATGGGGAGGAGGAGTGAGTTAAATGATGGGGGGCTTTTAAGCTTGGGAGGGGGTGTCTCCAATGAATACAGGGAACCCCAAAGAAGATATCAACCCTCCAGCCCAACACAAACCAGCATAGGTAAAGGTACCAGGCTACCCTCTTAGTCTGTGTCTCTCCCAGCTGTGGGTAAAGCAGTGGTGGAGATGAGAGTTTAAGGAAGGGGCTTTCATTGTACCATCAGAACATAGCAGTGTCCTCTCAGTAGTTACTTCATCCATATTTCTCCTCTCAGACATTTTCCCAGGGATTGTTTAGTCAGACTGCACCATTTTTTGAAGAGATGTTGGCTTCCTTTAAGTGTATAAAACACCCAAAATCTGGTCCCCCACTTGAGGATGTGAGGCCAGGAGGCAATGTGGAAGTGCTGGCTGCTTACTGCATGCATTAATAATGTATACATGCTTCCTGAGTCCATTATAACAAGCATGTAAGTCTGTGTTGCAATCCTGCTTATCCATTTCTGGGCACGATCAGGTACTCAGTACTTCCAGTCTACAGTCCCTAATTATCATTAGTGATGCCAGCATTGCTTGATGATCCAAGATAGTAGATGAAAAAAATCCAAATAAAGCTGTCTCCAAAACTCCAAAATCACACTCATGTTACAAATAAACTGCATTGCACTTTTACTACACATCTATCATGATCCTTCAACTTTCAACCTATTATTTTCTGACCTCTTCACTCTGGTGGCCCTCTTCATGTTTGCCTTCATCAGTTCTGGGTTGCTGATCTTCATCTGCCAATGGGATAGAAGTTTCTGAACGTTTTCCTTGCTGTGCATCAACCTTTGATGAAGGGCTAAGTTCTGACATCTCAACTTTTAATTTCTGCATTCAGAAATAATTATTGTTAGCAATGCTGCACACACTTTCAAAATTCTCTGTGCCACCTCCTACAGTGGAAAAAAAAAACACTCCAGTGAGGTGTAGGGTGTAATTTGTCTTAAGAACAAAAAAAATTACAGTGGCAGAAAAGGCCCTTCAGCCCTCCAAGCCTGCACCCACCATGCTGCCCATCTGAACTAAAACCAAGTAATTTTAGTGAAGTAAAAAACCAAGATAACAACTGAGCTAAGGCTGTCACACTGTGAACATGTCAGCCTTTTATAAATTTGCTCATTAGATTTCTCAAGAATAGTGACTGAAGGTTACCCAATGGATAGAATCAGTTGCACGTTGACATTTGGAGTTTTAGCTGGAGTGTTCATTGAGTTACAGAATCTCTAACATGCAAAAAGAGACTGTTTGGTGCATTGAGCTTGCACTGAGAACAATCTCACCTAGGCCTTATCTTGGCAACCCCATGTATTTACCCCCTAAATCATCTTGACACTAAGGGGGCAATTGAGCATGGTCAATCAGCCTAACTTGCACATCTTTGAAGTGTGGGAGGAAATACATGCAGACATGGGGAGAATGTGCAAACTCCAAACAGACAATGACCCAAGGCTGGAATTGAAAGTAGGTCCCTGGCACTATCAGGCAGCAGTGCTAACCATTGTGCTGCTATACATTGATTATTAGCAACGCTAATTGACATTTTGATTCACTTGAATCTGGTTTATCATCAGCTACACTAGACAAGTAACTAGGATTCCACTGATCATTCAGAAGTACCGAGGTCAACCAACTGCAGTATACTACTTTCAGCTGTAAGATTATCTGGATATTAATGGTAGTGAAGATCAGTACTAAAAAAATTGATTTTAGGCAGAAGCTAAATGGTTCATGTAGTCAAGAGATAGATATTTGAAAAACCTGAGGGTCAATAAGTTCCCTGAGCCAGCTGGACACATTCTAGGATACTTTGAGAGGCAAGGGATGAGATTGCAGAGCCTTTAGCTTTGATCTTTGTGTCCTCACTGTCCATGGGGATTGTACCAGAGGACTAGATGGCGAATGCTCTTCCTCTGTTCAAGAAAGGAATAGGAATGATTCTGGTAATTATAGGCCAGTTAGTCTTACTTTGGTGGTCGGTAAATTAATGGAAAGGGTCCTGAGGGATAGGATTTATGACCATTTGGAAAGTTGCAACTTAATCCAGGATAGTCAGCAAGATTTCGTGATGTGTAAGTCTTGCCTCACAAATTTGATTGAATTCTTTGAGAGATAACTAAGTGTGTAGATGAAGGTAGACCACTTGATGTCATGTACATGGATTTTAATTAGGCATTTGATAAGGTTTCCTGTGTTAGACTAATGCTATGTGATCATGGATTCAATTTGACTGAAATATCATTGGTGAAGGGTAACTAAAATCTAATGGCTAGAGGATGCACAAATAATTATAGAGAGATCAAATGTCTATTAAATATTAATTTGACCATCTTTATGCTTTAATAAAAGAGAAATTAAACAGGCCATATTTTCAATAATTACTTTTGACACCTTGAGATATTCTTCATGTTAAATTATCTATGTGTACTTGCTCAGTCAATCCAAACTCAATAAGTAGAAGCTTCTATATGGATGTCATTGTATTTTCTGACAGTAATACAATGTTTACCAAGGAGAGGGGCTATGTTTTTGAGGATGAGAATGTGATACAGCCTGATAGGCTGCAGAAGGAAGATGTTTTGAGGGAAGATGTATTAGCTGTTTTGAAGAATCTGAGGGTTGATAAGTCCCCTGGGCCAGATGGTTTATATCCTAGGATTCTTTGGAGACAAGGAATGAGATTGCGGAACGTTTGGCTTTGATTTTTGGGTCCTCACTTCCATGAGGTTAATACCAGAGGACTGGAGTATGGCAAATGTTGTTCCCCTGTTCAGGAAAGAAAATAGGTATAACCCTGGTAATTATAGGCCAGTTAGTCTTACTGTGGTGGTCGGTGATAAAGAAAAGGTCCTGAGGGATAGGATTTATAACCATTTGGAAAGATGCAGCTTAATTCGAGATAGTCAGCACTGATTTGTGAAGGTAAGTCTTGCTTCTCAAATTTGATTGAATTTTTTGAGGAGGTAACTAAATGCGTTAATGAAGGTAGAGCAGTTGATGTAGTATACATAGATTTTAGTAAGACGTTTGACAACGTTCTCCAGAGTAAGCTCATGAAGAAAGTAAGGAGGTGTGGGATACAGAGAAATTTGGCCAATTCGTAAGTAACTGGTTGTCTCATTAAAAGACAGAGGATGGTGGTGGATGGAAAATTTTCAAACCGGAGACCAGTTACCAGTAGTATAACCATAGGGATCAGTGCTGGGTCCTCTGCTATTTGAGATTTTTATCAATGACTTGGAGGAGGGGGCTGAAGGGTGGGTCAGTAAATTTGCTGATGACACCAACATTGGTGGAGCAGTGGATGAGGTGGAGGGCTCTTGTAGACTGCAAAGAAACATTGATAGGATGCAGAGCTGGGCATAAAAGTGGCAGGTGGAGAAGGGAGAAATGCACAGTAATTTATTTTGGTAGGACAAATTTGAATGTGGATTACAGGGTCAAAGGTTCTGAGGAATGTGGAGGAAGAGAGAGATCTTGGGGTTCATATCCACAGATCTCTGAATGTTGCCACTCAAGTGGATAGCATTTATTAATAGGGAGTTTGAGTTTAAGAGCAATGGGGCTATGCTGCAAACGTACAGGACCTTGGTGAGGCCATATTTGGAATATCGTGTACAGTTCTGATCACCTTATTATAAGAAGAATTTGGAAGCATTGGAGAGAGTGCAGAGGAGATTTACTGGTATGCTGCTGGTTTGGAGGATGGGTCTTATGAGAGAAAGCTGAGGGAGCTAGAGCCTTTTTTTTAGAGCAGAGGAGGATGAGAGGCAACAATAGAGGTTTATAAGATGATGAGGGGGATAGATAGTGTCTGAAATCCACTCTATTTCCTCAGGTGAACGTAGCTAGGGGGCATAACTATAAGTAGGGAGGTATAGGAGGAATGTCTGAGGTAGGTTCTTTACTCAGAGTGGTTGGGGTGTGGAATAGACTGCCTGCTATGATAGTGGAGTTGGACACTTTAGGAACTTTCAAGTGGTTATTGGATAGGCACAAGGAGCACACCAGGATGATCGGGAGTGAGACAGCTTGATCTTGGTTTCAGACAAAATTCATCACAACATCAAGGGCTGGAGGGCCTGTACTGTTCTATGTTCTATCTTCAATGTTCTGTTGAATGCATTCAAGAGGCAGCTGGATATAGCAGAGGGGGAAAATGGGATCAAAGGCTATGGGGAAAAAACAGGATTAGCTATTGATCTTAATGAATGGTGGAGTAGACGTGAAGGGCCAAATGACCTCCTCCTGCTCCTATCTTCTATGTTTCTATATCTATGTCTCTATGATCACAGTTATCATACACCAGACCACAATCAACAATGACAGATTACTCAGCAGTTGAGGGAGGTTGATAAGTGATGATCAGCAAGTGTTTTTTTTTCCTGTGATTGACTTGATGCCAAAAGGCTTCATGGCATCTGGAGGCAATTCTGAGTCCTCCCAGGGCCACGCCCTCCCAAAAGTGTACCACTGAGTCGCCATCTGTGGTGGATCCATGCTATCAGTGGGACAGGGATGATGAAGAAGGAGCTTGGCTTAAGATAAAATTCTGGGAGTGACTATGTCAAGTCTTACTGGACTAGACCGTTGGAAGAGCAGACTCTGTCTAATTATTATTGCTAATGTTAGGCCAATGTTGTTTGATACCCAAGGCAGTAGATTGAGAAATCCTTAATGAATCAACCTTGTCCCAAAGAGGAAACACTCTGAAATCACACCCAGGGAAATAAACTAGGTATGTACAAAATCACTACACAGTTGGACTGACTTTTCAATGTTTAGCATACATGGATCACTGACCTCTTCCTGCCAATCACTTTCTTCATGATGACTGTATTGGCTGAGAGTAATTATCTTAGAAGCTGAGCCAGGCTCAATTTTAAGAGTTCCATCTTCCTCTTTATCAGCCCCTGAACTTGAATTTGAGGATTCTGGAGGTTCTTTCATTTTTGAAGTAAGCTAAATAGAAAGATATAGATGTTTTTAATAATGTTTTATAAGTTTTCTTATCACTGTGCCCTGCTTCCTCCACTAACCAGTGAGATCGAGGGTCTATCTGAAATCTGAAGGGACACAGAGGATTAGATCCGAAGAATCTCTGAGCAGACCATTTTTCAGTGTAGCTAATTGCAATGGCTTTGACTCTGCCCCACCCCATGACTTCAAGGGGGCAGAGAATGTGCCATGGACTTTATCCTCTTCCAGTGCCAACTGCCCTCCTGGGTTGAGTTCCATCTTCTCTTCCACAAAGTAGTA
The DNA here is from genome assembly GCA_024679065.1 of Sphyrna mokarran. NCBI lineage: Eukaryota > Metazoa > Chordata > Chondrichthyes > Carcharhiniformes > Carcharhinidae > Sphyrna > Sphyrna mokarran. The sequence goes on from JAGIQG010000011.1 coordinate 15,263,347, forward strand.
TGTTAGTGGAAGCTTTGTTTCCTTGTTTCTTTCATGGTCAAATATTCTGTGTGTAAGTTGCAAGTCGTTTGTAAGGATGGAACTAATTTCAGTTAACTTCATATGGGTAGTTACCAGGATAACAAACTGGTACACAAAAATACAGAAAAACACACAAACTGAATATATAACAAAGAACATAAGATTTGAAAATAGAAATTCACACCTTACCAACTTGATTGAATATCTTGAAGTAAGCAAATAGACAAGGATATGAGAATAGATGCAATGAACATGGATTTTCTAAACGATGCCAATGGGGTGCCACAATGGCATTACCATCACTGAATCCCCACTACTAACATCTTGGAGGTTCCCACTGACTCAAAATTGAACTAAACCAGCCATATAAATACTGTGGCTGCCACAGCAGGTCAAAGGCTCGAAATTCTATGATGTGTAACTCACCTCCTGACTCCCCAGTGCCTGTCCATTATCTAAAAGGCACAAGTAATATAGTGCTCTCCATTTGCCTGGATGGGTGCTCTCCAGGTGCCTGGAATACTCAAGAAACTCAATACCATCCAGGATAATGCTGCCCACATGACTGCTACCCTTTTGCACAAACATTCACTCTTTTCACCATGTGCAAACCGGCACCGGTGTGTATCATCTATAAGATGCATTTCAGGAACTCAACAAGGCTCCTTAGAGAGCACCCTTCAAATCCACAACCATTGCCACCTAGAAAGATAGGAGTAGCATATACTGGGAACTTCACGAACTAGAGGTTTCCCACCAAGTCACTCACCATCTTGACTTGGGAATAGATCATTGCTCATTCACTATTGCTAGATCAAAATCCTGGAATTCCCTGCCTAATAGAACTGTAAGTATACCTACACCACAGGGACTGCAGTAATTCAAGACTACTGCTGACCAGTGACTTTTTGAAGGGTAACTTGAGATGGGCAATAAATGCTGACTTAGCCAGCAATGCCCAAAACCCATAAAAGAACATAGAGGAGACAGTGAAAGGGTGATTAAACAGATAACAAATTAATGGCTAAAGGTTACTCATAATGGGGAAATAGAGATGTTTCTGAAAGGTCAGTGCTGACATCCCTGTGCATAAAGTCTTTGCTTTCAGGAGTTAGATGTAATATTTCCCAATATGTATGAGGGAGAACAAATTAGAAATTAGAATTAACACAATCTGCTATAAGATACCAGAACACATTAATAAACTTGCACGAATGCTGTGTCCTAATTGGAAGAATAAGGAGGATATATCTTCAGGGAAAATAACCATATTAAAGGGGTAAGTGGTAAGGATACAGAAATAATTTAAAATAGCAACACAATCAAACAAGCTTACAAATAATATGGAAACATTTGATAGGTCATTTTGAAACTGATTGAACTGAAATGTTGTATTCTAATCAATTTGTGTAGAAACTTGCACTAAGCTCAGAATGATATGCACAACTCTGTTCTTAGTATCAAAAATATTCAGATAGAGGCTCTTTCTCTAGAAAAGACAAAATTGAAGGATGATGTAATGAAGGTCATTAAAATTATGAAGTGCTTAGATACAGACAGGATATATCCTCAAAATTGGACAATAAATGCCATTCTTGCTTCATTGGTGTCCTCATTCAGGCAAGTGGAGAGTATTTCATCGCTAACCTAAATTTGCACTATAAATGGTGGGTAGGCTTTGGACAAAGCAAACGTGAGTTACCCATCACAGACTTCTTAAACTCTGCTCTCCTATGCTCTCCTTTTGCATATCTAGTGCAGATGTGCTTTTGGTTAATGGTAACCCCTATGATGTAGATACTTGGAGATTGACAGATAGAAATGCAGTTGACTGTCATGGGGTTAGATTCTCCCTTGTTGGGAATGCCATGAGATCAGCCGAGTAATTATCTCCTTCAGAAATCACCCAGCTCAGACAGTTGAGGTGTGACCACAGAATCTTGGTGATAGACACTGCTCCCAATCGAGGTACGTTGTGTGCCTATGCTACTTTCAGTACATCTTACAAGTGTTGATCGACATGGAGAAATATGGATTTCTAGTATAAAGAATTAATGTGGAAAATACAAAAATATAATTTGCACCATCAATAGTGTAAAATCACATGATAATAGAGAATTACGACATATTCCTTTAGAGTGTTGTGTCAACTACTGTGTGATTACTTAGCATAATGTTAAGTAGAAGATAGAGTTTGCTAACAGTATGGAAGTCTTACACTCATCCCCAAACAGGAGAAGGCGTTATCCCCTCTCTCATTTGCTGTCTGCCTCTGTAGCATCATGAGACCATAACAGTGTCATCTCATTATATCCATCAGTCATGTTCTTGCCCTTAGAAGATACAATGTCCATCAGCTATGAACTTGGAGTAAATACAGACATAATGAATTCAATTTGTAAGTATACAAAACCACTACACACCTGTCCCAATCCTTCAAGTTTGAACACACATCACTAACTCCTTTTTGCTGGCCCCTCACTTCCCAATTAGTTTATTAAAATCAAATCTCAGTTTAGGGTTGTTGATAATTACCTGTTGAGCTGAGGATTCTGTGAAGATTCCTGTGGGTTTATCTTGCTCTGCATCATCCTGTGGCTTAATTGCTGCCAATGTAGCACCAAGTTTTGACAAATCCATATTCGGGAGTCTTGCTGAACATTTCTGTATTGTAAATAGAAAGATATAATTGTCATTTAATTTTGCTCAATGGCTCTGAGTGCTGCTGGCAAAACCAACGTTTATTGTCCATTTTTGATTACCCTTTGGTAGCGAGTTGCCTTCTTGTGATGTAGGGGTCACCTGAGATATTAGAAATGAAATTCCAGGGTTTTGACTAAACGATGGTGAAGGAACAATGATATGGTTGCCATGTGATTTGAACGGAAAATTTGCAGGCGGTGGTGTTGCCATTCAGCTATCACCTATCCTTCTCTGTAGTAGAGGTCATGGCATTAAAGGTCCAGTTGAAGAAGCCTTGGCAAGTTGCTCCAGTGCATTTTACAGATGCTACACAATGCTAGCATTCTGCCCCAATGGTAGAGGGAGTGATTGTTATACTGTCTTTATCAAACAAATGGTGAATGGTTTTGCTCTTATTGGTGTTGAGCTTCATGCACTATTGGAGCAGTAAGTGGAGATTATTTTATCACTACCCAGACTTTTGCACTGTAGATGGTGGGCAGGCTTTGGACAGAGCGCACGTGAGTAACCCATCACAGAATTCTGAAATTCTGACTTGATCTTGTGGCAATTAATTTTACGTGCTTGGTGGAAAAACCTTTTTGGTCAGTGGTAACCCCAAAGATGTTAATGTTGGGGCATTCTGTGATAGAAATGTAATTGATTGTCAAGGGGAATGGGTTAGATTTTCAATTACATCCTTCAGGAATCATAGTACGAAGTCTCACAACACCAGGTTAAAGTCCAAGCAATTTATTTGATAGTAAACCCAGAAGCTTTTGGAAACGCTGTTCCTTTGTCAGGTGTGTGGAAGGTTCTGATCAGAGAAAGTCATATAAAGTCACACACAGTTTACAGAATACTGATTAGAATGCAAGTCTTTACAGCTAACCTGCTATTCAAGTCTTAAAAATGCAGAGATGTGTGTGGAGATAGCATTAGGCATAGGTTAAAGAGATGTGTATTGTCTCCAGACAGGATAATAAGTAAGATTTTGCAAGCCCAGGCAAGTCATGGGGATTACAGATAGTGCAATATGAATCCAAGATCCCAGTTGAGGCCATCCTCATGTGCACAGAACCTTCTACACACCTGATGAAGGAACAGCATTTCCGAAAGCTTGTGGGTTTACTATCAAATAAACTGGTTGGACTTTAACCTGGTGTTGTGAGACTTCTTACTGTGTTTACCCCAGTCCAATGCCGGCATCTCCACTTCAGGAATCAGCGAGCTCAATTAGTTGTGGTATCACCAAGAATAGAAACTGTCCCCCATCTAGGTACATTGCGAGTCCTTGCTGCACTTAGTAGTCATCCAAATGATGTTCAACATGATGTAGAGATGCTGGCGATGGACTGGGATGGCACAATAAACAAAGAGGTAGTAGAAGTCAGGGGTTTAGAAGGTGCTGTTAAAGGAACGTGGCAAGTTGCTCCAATGGATCTTACAGATGCTACACAATGCTGGCATTCTGCCCCAGTGATAGAGGGAGCAATTGTTATACTGGCTTGTCGAACAATTGGACGGTTTTCTTCTTATTGGTGTTGAGTGTCATGTATTGATGGAGATGCCCTCATAAATCTGGTGAGCTTTAACCTGGTGTTTAAAATTTCTTATGGTGTTCAACATGAAGGAGAATGGATTTGTAGAATAAGGAATTAAAGTGGAATGTGCAAAAATGTAGTCTACATCAGCGATGTAAGATCACACGATGATAGAGAACGCAGACAGATATTCCTAGATAGGCTGTTGTGTTGAATAGTGTGTGATTAATTAGTATAATGTTCAACAAAACAGTTTACTGACAGTATTACCTCCAGCCTTATCAGTAATTCCAGGAGCACGATTATCATATACCATACCACAATCAACGACAAATTTCTCAGCAGTTGAGGGAGATTGGTAAGCAATAATTAGCAGTTTTTTCTCTGTTTAACTTAATGTCACAAGGCTTCATGGCACCTGCAGGTAATTCTGAGTCCTCCCATGGCCACTCCCTCCCATCGTTTTGCCACCTCTGGTGGATCCATATTGCCAGTGGGACAGGAATGGTGAAGGAGGAGCTTAGCTGTAACATAAGATTCTGGGAGTGACTATGTCAAGTCTTGCCAGATTAGGCTACTAGAAGAGCAGACCTCACTGTCTCCTCTCTTTAATTATTATTGCTAATGTTGGGCCAGTGTTGTCTGATGACCCTGGGCAGTAGATTGAGAAATCCTAAATGAATCAACCTTGTCCAAAAAAGGAAACACTCTGAAATTACACCCGAGGAAAAATAAACTCTGTTGCAATATGTACAGACATAATCACTACATGTCTGGACTGATCCTTCAGTATTTAACACATGGATCATTGAACCCTTCCTCTCAATTGCTCTCTTCATGGTGACTGCGTCAGCTGTGAATCCAGTTTAGGGCAGTTTAGTAATTACCTTACAAGGTGAGCCATGCTTAATTTTAAGAGTTCCATCTCGTTCTTTTTCAGCCCTTGAACCTGAACTTGAGGATTCTGGATGTTCTTTCATTTTTGAAGGACTCTAAATAGAAAGAAATAAATGTTTTTAATAATATTTTGTAAGTTTTCTTATCACTGTGCTTTGTCTCCTATACTAACCAGTGAGATCTGGAATCTGAAATCTGAAGGGACAGAGGATTAGATCTGAAGAAACCTTAAGCAAACTCCTCTTCAGCAAAGCCATTTGCAATGGCTTTGAATCTGCTTTTCCCAATGATTAGCAGTATGTCAACTTCAAATGTGCCATGGAGTTTTTCTTCTTGCAGTTCCAACCTGCTCTCATGGTTGAACTCCATCTCTTGCACAAAATCAAGAATTGGTGGAAGTCTTGTAATTTTCCTGTGTCTTTCATAGTCAATTGCACAAGGATTAATATGGGTAGTTAACAGAAATGGTATGCAAAAAAAAGAAAAACTTCCAGGAACTGTACATATTACAAAGAACAGAAAAGATTTGAAAAGGGTAAGTCATATTTACCAACTTGATTGCTTATTTCAAAAAATTCAAAGACTAGACAAGAATATGAGAGCAGGTGCAATGTACAATGTACAAAGTCGCCAATGAGTGCCACATAGTAGACTTGTGATTAAGATTCAACGGCATTACCATCACTAAATCTTCCACAATTAACATCCTGCGGGTTACCATTGACTCAAAACTAAACAGACAAGCCATATAAGTACTGTAGCCAGTACAGCAGGTCAAAGAACAGAAATTCTGTGGTGAGTAACTCAACTCCTGACACTTCAATGCCTGTCCACCATCTATAAGGCACAAGTAATGTAATGCTCTCCGCTTGACTGAAACACTCTAAAACTCAATACCATCCAAGATGAAGTTGCAGGTTTGATTGCTACCCTTTTCCAGAATCATTCTCTCTCTTCACCAAAATGTGGCAATGGTGAATATCATCTATAAGATGTATTGCAGAAAGTCAAAGCTCTTTAAGGTGGTACCTTCCAAACTCACAACCACTGCCATCTGGAAAGACAAGAGCAGCAGATTCCTGGGAACATCATCACCTGCAGGTTTTCCCTCTAAGTTGCTCACTTTCCTGATTTGGGAATATATAATTATTCCTTCACTGTTGATAGATCCAAATCCTGGAATTCCCTCCCTAACAGCACTATAGGCAAACTTACACTTGAGAGACAGCAGTACTTCAAGACGACTGCTCATCATGACCTTCTGAAGGGCAATTGGGGATGGGCAATAAATACCAACCCAACCCATTGGGTCTACATCACGTAAATGAAATAGGAATTATGTATCCTCACATTGCCTTCTTGTAATGATGTAGTGTAGGAATACCCTGAGAGCAATTAAGAATCGAGTTCCAGGATTTTGACTGAGCAATGGTGAAGGAACAGTGAAATGGTTGCTGTGTCGTTTGAATAGAGAATAGCAGATGACGGCGTTCCATTCAGCTGTCACCCTATGCTCCTTGGTAGTAGGGGTCATGGGTTTAGAAGGTGCTGTTGCAGAACCTTGGTGAGTAGTTCCAGTGCATCTTACAAATGCCACATAATGCTGCCACTCTACCTCAATGGTTGAGAGTGTAACAGTTCATAATGGTGTGCCAAACAAGTGGCTAGTTTGGTGTTGACTTTCGTGAATGGTCTTGGAGGTGTCCTCATTCAGAAAGTGGAGACTTTAGATAGATTGAATGTGAATTCCTTATCACAGAATTCCTAAAGTCTGATCTATGCTTTTTGCAACTGTTTTCATATGTATGGTGTAAATACATTTTTTGGTTAGTGGTAATCACAATGTAGATGCTGGGATATTCTATGATAGCAATAGAATCCTACAGTGCAGAAGGAGTCCATTCGGCCCATCGAGTCTGTATTCCCACCTAAACCCCATGGATTTGTTGATTAGTGACGGTAGGGCAGTTGATGTTGTCTACATTGACTTCAATAAGGCCGTTGACAAAGTCCGTCGTAGCAGACTGGTGCAAAAGGTAAAGTCGCGTGGAATCAGAAATGAGCTGGCAAGGTGGATATAAAACTGCCTTGGTCAAAGAAGACAGAGGGTGCATTTCTGAATGGAGGACTGTGACAAGTGGTGCTCCTCAAGGATCAGCGCTGGGACTCTTGCTGTTTGTAATATATATAAATGATTTTGAAGAAAATGTAATTGGATTGATTAGTAAGTTTGCGAATGACACAACGGTTGGTGGATTTGCAGATAGCAATGAGGAACATCAGAGGATATAGCAGGATATAGATCAGTTGGAGACTTGGGTGGAGAGATGGTAGATTGAGTTTAATCCAGACAAATGTGAGGAAATGCATTTGGGAAGGTTTAATACAGATAGGAAATATACAGTAAACAGCAGAACCCTTAAAATATTGATAGGTAAAGGGGTCTGGGTGTACAGGTACACAGGTCACTGAAAGTGGCAATGCAGATGCAGAAGGTAATCAAGAAGGCACATGGCATGCATGCTTTCATTGGCCGGGGTATTGAGTTTAAAAATTGGCAAGTCATGTTGCAGCTTTATAGAACCTTAGTGAGGCTGCACTTGGAATCTTGTGTTCAATTCTAGTCATCACACTACCAGAAGGACATGGAGGCTTTGGAGAGAGTACAGAAAAGATTTACCAAGATGTTTTCTGGTATGGAGGCATTAGCTATGAGGAGAGGTTGGACAAACTTGGTTTGTTCTCACTGGAGCGACAGAGGTTGAGGGGAGACCTGATAGAAGTCTTCAAGGGATCAGGACATGGACAGGATCGATAGTCAGAAGCTTTTTCCCAGGGTGGAAAAGTCAATTACTGGGGGGCATAAGTTTAAAGTGCAAGAGGCAAGGTTTAAAGTAGATGTACAAGGCAGATTTTTTGGATAATGTGTGCTTGGGGAGGCAGTGGAAGCAGATACAGTAATGATTTTTAACTTGACAAGTACATGAACAGGATGGGAATAGAAGGATATGGTCCCCAGAAATGTAGGGAGTTTAAGTTAAATCGGACAGTATGGTCGGTGCAGACTTGGAGGGCCGAAGGACCTGTTTTTGTGCTGTAATTTTCTTTGTTCTTTGATTTATCCTAGCTAGTCCCCCTGACACTGAAGGACAATTTAGCCTGGCCAATCCACCTAACCCCACATCTTTGGACTGCAGAAGAAAACCAGAACACCCAGAAATATCCCCATGCAGTCACAGGGAGAATGTACAAACTCCACACAGAAAGTTACTCAAGCCACGAAGCGACCTCAGGTACCTGCTGCTATGAGGCAGCAGTGTTAACCACTGTGCCACAGTGTAATCATGCCTAAAATGTCGATGGGAGTGGGTTAGATTCTATCTTATTGGAAATGCCATGATTTCAGGCTAGCAATGATGTCCTTCAGGAATCAGCCAGCTCAGTCAGTTGAGGTGTGATCAAGGAGTCTTAGTGATAGACACTGTCCCCCATCTATGTGCAGATTGCGTCCATGCTATTTTCAGTATCTCCTTCGAGTGTTGTTAAACATGGAGGAGAACGGACTTTCAGTATAAAGAATTAATGATGAAAATGCAAATACCATGTCCACAAAGGCTAGAGATCCTGTGGCGTGTAACTCCCCTGCCATCATTCATAAGACACAAGTAGCGTAATACTCTTTGCTTGCCTGGAACACTCAAGAAGCTCGACACCATCCAAGACAAAGCTGCGCACTTAATTGCTACCCTTTTTCAGAATCATTCACTCCCAATGAAGTGTGGCAGCTGTGAGAATCATTTACAAGATACACTGCAGGAGCTCACCATCTAGTAGGACAAGAGCAACAGATTCCTGGAAACATCACAACTTGGAGATTTCCCGCCAAGTCACTCACTATCCCCACTTGGAAGTATATCATCGTTCCTTTACTGTTAGTAGATCCAAATCTTGGAATTCCCTTCCTAAATGCAGTTTCGATATATCTACAGCTCAGCAAGTGCAATAGCTCAAGAAGACTGTTCACTGTGACCTTCAAAAGGGCAACTAGGAATGGGCAATAAACGCCAACCTAGCCAGTGATGCCCACATCCCATAAATAATGAAAAAAACTCACATCATCAGGATTCAGAACATAGGTAGACTAATAGATAGTGAGAAGGTGATTAAACAGATAACAGATTAATGCTTAAAAGTTACTCATATCAGGAAGAGGATGAGTGTATACAATTGGCTGCATGGTGGCACAGTGGTTAGCACTGCTACCTCAATGCCAGGACCTGGGTTCAATTCCAGCCTTGAGGGATTGGTGTAGGGCAGAAGATTTCAGATTCATAGACTATTGGGAAGTCTTCATGAGGGAGGGGCATCTATACAAGAGGGACGGGGAACAGTTGTCTGGGAAGGGCACCCATATTTTAGCTGGGAGGTTAGCTGGAGTGTTTCAGCAGGGTTTAAACTAATATGGAGGGGGGGTGCGGAGACAGAGGGAACTGGGAGTGGGAGAGAGATGGGTGACAGGGTAAGTCCAGAGGGTAGAAAGGAGGATCAGAGAGGGCCTGAGGGTCTTCAGTGCATGCGTTTTAATGCGAGGAGTGTGACTGGCAAAACAGATGAACTGAAGGTAATAATGTTCACGAGGAAGTTAGAAGTGGTGGCGGTGACTGAGACGTGGTTAAAGGAGGGGCAGGACTGGCAATTGAATATTCCAGGGTATAAGTGTTTTAGGCATGACAGAGGTGGTTTGAAGAGAGGAGGGGGAGTGGCGTTATTAAGGATCACATCATAGCAGTGCAGAGGGAGGGTGGTATGGATGATTTAGGAATTGAGTCGCTATGGGTGGAGTTGAGGAATAGGAAGGGAGAGGTTACTATGTTGGGTGTGTACTACAGACCGCCCAACAGCTCACGGGCCGTGGAAGAAGGGATATGCAGGGACGTTTTAGATAAGTGTAGGAAGAATAGGGTGGTTGTAATGGGAGATTTCAATTTCCCTGGGGTATATTGGAAGGTGCCCAGAGCGGAAGGTGTGGACGGGGAGGAATTTGTACAGTGTGTTTTGGAAGGGTCCTTGGAGCAGTATGTGGATAGCCCGACTAGAGAGGGGGCTATACTAGATTTGGTTCTGGGGAATGAGCCAGGGCAGGTGGTTGACGTTGTAGTAGGAGAGCATGTGTCAAATAGTGACCACAACTCTGTCTGCTTTAGGATATTAATGGAAAAAGATGAAGCTTGCCTTAAGGGGAGGGTGTTAAACTAGGGGAGGGCTAGATACAGCCAGATTAGGCAGGATCTTAAGGATACCGACTGGGATAAGCTGTTTGAGGGTAGGTCGACACTGTACGTGTGGGAGGCTTTCAAGGGAAAACTAAAATCTTTGCAGGAAAGACACGTGCCGGTAAGGAGGAAGGATGGGAAAGGGAGGATTAGAGAACCGTGGGTTACTAGGGATATTGAGGACTTGGTCAGGAAGAAGCGGGAGGCGTACGTTAGATCTAGGCAACTGGGGACAGAGACAGCGCTGGAAGAATATAGAGAGTGTAGACGGGATCTTAAAAGGGGTGTCAGAAAGGCAAAAAGGGGCCAAGAAATGGCTTTGGCAGGTAGGATTAAGGAAAATCCTAAGGCATTTTACTCCTATGTAAGGAGCAAAAGGATGGTTAGAGGGAAGATTGGACCTCTCAGGGACAGAGGAGGGAAACTATGCTTAGAGCCTGAGGGAATGGGGGAGATCCTGAATGAATACTTTGCGTCGGTATTCACGCGGGAGAGGGGCCTGATGTCTGGTGCTGGCTTTGAGGAATTTGAGGACCCGTTAAAGGAAATAATCATTACGAGGGAAGAGGTGTTGGGGCTTTTAGGCAGCATAAAGACTTATAAAGCTCCGGGGCCTGATGGTATTTATCCCAGGCTGCTAAGGGAGGTGAGGGATGACATTGCTGGGCCTCTGACGCAAATCTTTGTCTCGTCTTTGGACACAGGTGAGGTCCCAGAGGACTGGAGGATTGCAAATGTAGTACCGTTGTTTAAAAAGGGTCAGAGGGATAACCCAGGGAACTATAGGCCGTGAGCTTGACTTCAGTTATAGGTAAGCTAATGGAGAGGATCCTCAGGGACAGGATGTATGAGCATCTGGAGCGCTGCAATCTGATCAGGGATACGCAGCATGGCTTCATTAAGGGGAGGTCGTGCCTTACGAATCTAGTGGAATTTTTTGAAGAGGTGACAAAAACTGTTGATGAAGGACAAGCCGTTGATGTCGTCTACATGGATTTCAGTAAGGCGTTTGACAAGGTTCCTCATGGTAGGCTGATAGAAAAGGTGAAGGCGCATGGGATACAGGGCCAGGTATGTAGATGGGTTGAGAACTGGCTTGGGAGGAGAAGACAGCGGGTAGTAGTGGAAGGCTCTTTTTCCAACTGGAGGTCTGTCACTAGTGGTGTGCCACAGGGCTCAGTACTAGGACCTCTTCTATTTGTGGTTTATATAAATGACTTGGAAGAGGGGGTAGGTGGTGTGATCAGCAAATTTACTGATGACACTAAGATGCTTGGATTGGCGGGTACTGAGGAGCAATGCCAGGCAATACAACAGGACACAGATAGGCTGGAAGATTGGGCAGATAGATAGCAAATGGAATTTAATCCGGATAAATGCGAGGTGATGCATTTTGGCCGGAATAATGTAGAGGGGAGTTATAGGATAAAAGGTAAAACTATCCGGAGTATAGAGACGCAGAGAGACCTGGGGGTGCAGGTTCACAAGTCTCTGAAGGGGTCAGTACAGGTGGAGAATGTGATAAAGAAAGCGTATGGTATGTTAGCCTTCATAGGAAGGGGTATAGAATACAAGAGTAGGAGTCTGATGTTGCGAGTGTATAGAACGTTGGTTAGGCCTCACTTGGAGTACTGCGTCCAGTTCTGGTCGCCGTACTACCGGAAGGATGTGGAGGCCTTGGAGAGAGTGCAGAGGAGATTTACCAGGATGCTGCCTGGTATGGAAGGGCTGTCTTATGAGGAAAGATTGAACACACTGGGGTTGTTTTCCCTTGAAAGACGTCGGCTGAGAGGGGATCTATTAGAGGTATATCAGATTATAAGGGGTATAGATAGAGTAAATGGTGGTAAGCTTTTTCCACCATTAGAAATGGATAGAACGAGGGGTCATGGCCTTAGGGTGAGGAGGGCTATGTATAAGACGAATATTAGAGGGCAGTTTTTCACACAAAGGGTAGTGGGGGTGTGGAATGCACTGCCGAGTAATGTGGTGGGAGCAGGCACGCTAGGGTTGTTTAAGGGTCTCTTGGACAGCCACATGAGCGGTCTGCAGATAGAGGGATATAGCAGGACTGTCTAAATATCTTATTTGTTTCCACAGGCAATTCGGTCCACCTTGTTGACCAACAAGGTGCATGCATTCGGCATGTCGTGCGAGGGCTGCTCTTGGATGTTGCTTCAGGAGTGGCCTAGTGCTTCAAGTCGTTAGTGTATGCTTAAACTGGCCCATCTGATGGGCAACATGACAGCTCAGAGACTATCGCTGTTGCTGTGCAGACACATAGATTTGGGCCTGTGTCTGCGGGAGTTTGCGCGTTCTCCCTGTGGTTTTCCCTGGGTGCTCCGGTTTCCTCCCACATCCCAAAAATGTGCTCTTAGGCTGATTGGCTAACAAATTGTCCCTATATTGGTCCCTATATGGGAATCTTCCACAATAGGCATAGCCTAAAGTCATGGATATGTCATTAAGACGTTAGGACGGCAGCGTGGGCTCGTTGGGCCAAAGGGCCTGTTTCCCGTGCTGTGTTGCTCTTTGTTCTTTGTTCTTGAGTGACTGTCTGTGTATAGTTTGCACGTTCTGTCCATGTCTGCGTGAGTTTCCTCCGGATGGTCTGGTTTTTTTTCCCCATTATCCGAAAAACAGGCTAATGAGTGGATTGGCCATTCTAAATTCTCCCTGAGTGTCCTCAAATAGGCGCCAGAGTATGGCAACTGGGGGATTTTTACAGTAATTCAATGTGGTGTGACACAAATAAATAAACTTAAAACTTAAACATCAGGAGGTGAATCCACCATAGAATTCGCAACTTTGACCTGCTCTTGTAGCAACTTCTTTTACATGTATGTTGTAATTTTTGGTCAATGGTAACCTTGAAAATGCAGATACCGGGAGAGTCACAGATGAAAATGCAGTTGAATGTCAAGGGGAGAAGATTAGATTCCCTCATTGGGAATACCACGCTTTCAGTCTTGCAATTTTGTCCTTCAGAAAGCAGCCAGCTGAGTCAGTTATGATGTGACAAGGACTTTTGTTAATAGACACTGTTCTCCACCATCCAGATGCATTATGCGCCCTTGTTACCCTTAATATCTCCTCCAAGTGTTGCTGTACATGGAGGAGTATGAACTTGTAATATAAAAGATTAATGCTGAATATTCAAATTATCAGAGATCTAAGATCACATGATAAGAGAATGCAGACAGATATTCCTATACAGATAATTGTGTCAATTACTGTATGATTACTTAGCATAATGTTAAATAGAGTTTGGAGGTTTCCCACCCATCCTCAAACAGGAAAATGCTAACATAATAAATTCAGTTCAGAAGTATGCAAAATTACTACACAATGCCACAATCCTTCAAGTTTGAACACCCTTTCCAGGTAGTCCTTCACTTTCCTATTGGTTTATTACAGTCAAATCTTAGGTTAGGATTGTTGATAATTACCTGTTGACCTGAGGATTCTGTGGAGATTCCTGTAGGTTTATCTCGCTTTGAATCATCCTGTGGACTCTCAAATGCTGGCAGTGTAGGGCCAAGTTGTGATATATTCAGACTTGGGCATCTTGCTGAATATTTCTGTATTGGTAAATAGAAAGATGATTTAATTTTGTTCAATGGCTGTGAATGCTTCCAGCAAAAAGCAACATTTATTAGTAATTCCATGTCCACAGTTATTACATACCACACCACAATCAATAATAACAAATTACTCAGTAGTTGAGGGAGTTTGATAAGTTATAATCAGCAGGAGGTTTCTTTTCCTATGGTGATTTTTTGCCAAGATGCTTCATGGAATCTGGAGGCGATTCTGAGTCCTCCCAGAGCCATTTACTCCCCATTGCGGATCCATACTGCCATTGGGACAGGGATAGTGAAGGAAGAGTTTGATTATAAGATAAGATTCTGGGAACGACAATGACAATTCTTATGAGACCAGGCTGCTGGAAGAGCAGATCTTTCTGTCTGCTGTCTCTAATTATTATTGCTAATGTCGGGGCAATGTTGTTTCATGACCCAATGCAGCAGATTAAGAAATCCCAAATGAATCAACCTTGTTCCAAAGAGGAAACATTCTGAAATCACACCTGGGGAAAAATAAACTCCATTGCATTGTGTACAGATAAAATACTGCACATTTGGTCTGATCCTTCAATGTTTAATACACATGGATCAGTGGTGACTCCTTCCTTTCAATCGCTCTCTTTGTAGTGACTGTATTGTTTGAGAGTTCAGTTTAGTAATTACCTTAAAAGCTGGCCTATGCTTAATTTTAAGAGATCCATCTTGCTCTTTATCAGCTCCTGAACATGAACTTGACGATTCTGGAGGTTCTTTCATTTTTGAAGGACTCTAAATAAAAAGATATAGATGCTTTTAATAATGTTCCAAAGAGGAAACACTGAAATCACACCTGGGGAAAAATAAACTCCACTGCACTGTGTACAGACAAAATACTGCACATCTGGCCAGACCTTTCAATGTTTAACACATCAATGACCCCTTCCTACCAATCACTGTCTTCATGGTGACTGCATCAGCTGAGAGTGTAGCTTAGGAAGGTTTAGTAATTACCTGAGCAGCTAATCCACGCTTGAAAATTTTAAGAGTTGCATCTTGCTCTTTATCAGCTCTTGAACCTGAACTTAATGATTTTGTTGGTTCTTTCATTTTTGAAGGACTCTAAATAGAAAGGTAGAGATGTTTTTAACTATATTGCATAAGTTTTCCTGTTACCGTGCTCTGGCTGCTACACTAACCATTGCAATCTAGGCTCTATCTGAAATCTGAAGGGAAACAGAGTAATAGGTTTGAAGAAACCCTGAGCAAAATTCTTTTCAGCGTAGCTAGTTGCAATGGCTTTGACTCTACCCTCCCCATGATTGGCAGCATGCCAACTTCAAGGGGCAGAGATGTGCCATGGAGTTTTATCCCTTCAAATTCCAACCTGCTCTCTCTGGGTTGAGCTCCATCTTCTCTTGCACATAGTAGTGTGTACTGGAAGTCTTACAATTTCCCTGTTTCTTTCATGGTCAAAAGTTCTTCGCATAAGGATGGGACTATATCAGTTAACTTAATATGGGAAGTTAAGAGGATAATAGAATCGGGACACAAAAAAATAGAAAAACACCCAGAAATTGAATATTTAACAAAGAGCAGATGAGATTTGAAAAGGGAAAGTCATACTTTACCAACTTGATTGAAATTTTTGAAGTAGCAAAACAATAGACAAAGGTATGAGATCAGGTGCACTGTACGTGGATTCTCTAAAGGATGCCAATGAGCTGCTACATAGTAGGGTCATGATTAAGATTCAATGGCATTACATTACATGCGGGTTACCATTGACTCAAAACTGAACCAGACAAATGATGCAAATACCATGGCTATTACAAGGTGACAAAGGCAAATCCTGTGTTGAATAACTCACCTGCCATCTCCCCAAAGACCGTCCACTATCTATAAGGCACAAGTAATATAATGCTGTCCACTTGCCTGGAACATTCAAGAAGCTTGACACCATCCAAGACAAAGCTGCCCTCTTGATTGCTACCCTTTTCCACAAAGATTCTCTCCCTTCACCATCGGCACAATGTGGCAGCTGTGAGAATTATTTACAAGATACACTGCAGGAACTCAGCAAAGCTCCTTAAGGTAGCACCTTCCTTAACCACTTCCATCTAGAAAAAGAAGAGCAGCAGATTCCTGGGAACACCACAAGCTGCAGGTTTTCCTCCAAGTCACTCACCATCTAAGAAGACAACTAACAAATCTAAAGGTCACCTTTGAAAGACTTAGATAACATTCAGTAATCTCCTGACCGAAATAATTCGTCAGAGACCAGTGTCCTTTCACCAGATTTCCTTCATTAACAAACTCAATTCCACTCCAAAGAATGTTTCAGGTGCATGGTCAGAATCCCAAGTATACTCCCATATTTATATATATGACTGAGGCTCACTAATTGGGCAGACAATTATGGCCCCAATCAGGGAACTCATACTCCAAGACCTCTTTGCACCTTGGTGAAGTTGATACCGTCCTCTCCCCCATCTAGCTCCCCAAGTTTGAGGAATCTCAGCAGTTTGTGCAACTCGGATAGTTTGTGAGATTTCATTGCTGGGTCTGGATCCTCCATTTTGATGTCCGATGTGGGAAGAGTGTATCTAACAGGTGCCCGTCTCTTATGACATGAGCGCTAGAGTTCTGGTTTGCTCTCTCGCTTGGGTAGCAAAGGAGTAGCTGAGGCTTCATTTGTAGTGTCCATTTGGACTCCGGGGTTCTAACTATGAACAATGGAGAGGTGGGGCTGGCTGGTCCGGAAAGATTTTCTTCGATTCCCAATCTGTTGGGATATAGCGGTCTTTTGGAAAATTGTGGTTTTGAGGCCTGCGCCTGATCCAGATGTTTTTCCTGGATGGCCTCACCCAGGCGTATTTGTAGGATATAGGCCCTGTCCCAGAGCCCACCATCCCTGGATATGGAACCATTGGCATCATTTTTGCCCAAATTTTAATCACTGGCCTCCAATTGTCTCTCCTGGGCTGCTGTGCTTTGGGTTTCTTGATGTTTGTCGTGGCCTTTGCTTTGAGTTTCTTGATGCTTTTCCACTTCTCTTCCCAAGTTTGGGAACAGCAAACTTGATGTGGTGCTGAGTTGTCTGCCCATGAGCAATTCTGCAGGCACTATTTCCATTGTGGCATGGAGGTTTATTCTAATCAAATAATAACAGGTGAACTTGGTGTCTGTTGATGCTGCCAGCTGTTTTTTTAAACCAGCTTTAACATCTGACCACTCTCACCACAAGGCCATTTGACAGCAGATAGTATAGTGCCATCTTGATTTGTTAAATCCCATTCGACTTCATGAAACTGGATGAACTTCTAGCTGGCAAAAACTGAACCATTGTCAGAGACCAGCACCTTCGGGACCCCACACATCGAAAACGAAGTGTAAAGATTTTTTACTGTTATTGTTGTTGTCTCCGAATTCACCCTATGCACGTCCATTCACTTGGAGTAGAACACCAGGCCCATAAATGGGCCTGAATAATCCATGAGCAGCTGAGTCCATTCCCACAGATATTGGACAGTTGCTGGTGGCAACTTTTGTCCTTGCTGGCATTCCTGGCACCAACCTACAAGCACCGCTATGTCTGTATCTATTCCAGGCCACCGAGAAAGCTTCTGGCCAGCATCTTCATTTTGGACACCTTGGGTGGCCATGATATAATTCAGCCAGTATGACACGGCAGCCCTGACTCAGAACAATCACTCATGTCCCCCCCCCCCCCAAAAAGCAGTATTCCCTCTTCTACTATGAGCTACTCTCTTCTACTTCAATAAGGGTGGAATTGGGACAGTACTGGCATTTCCGATTTAACTTTTGCGAGGACAGGGTCTATTTGCAGCCAAAGTAGTGTATCATGTGTGGCCACTAGGAGCATATCCAGAAAATTCATAATCATTACTGTCTCTTCTACATGGGGGAACCATCTGTTGGATGTCTGCTATCTCTTTGAATGGCCAGGCAATTATGACTTCAATCAGGGAGCTCAAACTCCAAGAGACCAACTTCACTGATCTCATTGAAGCCATTATACTGCTTTTGTTGCATAAATTCTGACCTTTAATAATCCAGTTTAATGACCCTGGATAATCACAGGAAGGATTTTCTCCAGGTGTGTCGCCAAAATCTTAGACTTCCAAATCAACATTCTATAAAGAAATGGCTCTGTAAGAAGTACACTTTCAGGATTCTTGCCCCTTTTCACAATTAAGCAAATAGTTGCCTCCCAAAGCAACTGCAGTAGCGGACCTATGCCAAATGAATAATTATACATTATTATTTTATTTATTACTGTCACACGTATTGGGATACAGTGGAAAGTATTTTTCTTGCACATTATACCACCAAAGCATACCGTTCATAGAGTACATAGGGCACAGGAAAGAAGAGTTTGCAGAATATAGTGTTACATTCATAGCTAGGGTATAGGGAAAGATCAGCTTAATATATCATAAGTCCATTCAAATGTTTGATTGCAGCAGGGAAGTTGGAACTGAGTCAGTTGATATGTGATCTCAGACTTTTGTATCTTTTACCCAATGGAAGATGGAGAGTGTTGAAGAAGTGTGTGGGGTCCTTGATTATGTTGGTTGCTTTTCCGAGGCAGCAGGAAGTGTAGACAAAGTAAATGGAGAGAGGTTGGGTTTGTGTGAAGGACTGGTCTACATTCACAATTCATTGTAGTTTCTTGTGGTTTTGGTCAGAGCAGGAACCATACCAAGCTGTGATACATTCATAAAGGATGCTTTCTGTCTAAAAATTGGTGAGTTTTAGCCGAATTTCCTTAACCTCCTGAGAAAATAGAAGTGTTGTTGGGCTCTCTTAACTATAGCGTCGGCATGGAGGGACCAGAACAGATTGTTAGTGATCTGGATGCCTAGAAACCTGAAGCTCTCACCCATTTCCCCTTCATTACCAATGATGTAGACAGGGCCATGTCCTCCACTATGTTTCCTGAAGTTGATGACTATTTCCTACATTTTACTTACATTAAGGGAATAATTATTGTCATTGCATCGTTTCACCAGATTCTCTATCTCTTTCCTCAAATTCATCTTGTCATACCAATTAGTGGATCTAATAATTCCTTGTAGAATTCATGCCCAGACCACCAGGCCTGGGCATCTTACCAGGTTGAAGCTCTTTTATGGCAAAGACTACCTCTTCTCCAGAGATCCCGGGCATTCAAAGCCGTTTTCAGTTGCTCTGAGACAGAGGGAAGCTGAAGATTGGAGAAGAAATGGTCTGTAAGTGCTGGAGCATCCTCAGCCTGATCCAATTCCTATAAATTTGCATCAAATTTTGCACATTCTCCTTTTGTCTGGGTGTGTTTTCTCCGGGTGTTCTGGTTTCCTCTCACAGTCCACTAATGTACGGCTTAGTTGGATTGGCCATGCTAAATTGCCCCTTAGTGTCCAAAATATGTGCCGATTAAAGGGGTTAGGCATGATCAATGTACGGATCATGGAGAAAGGGCGGAGGGATGAACCTTGGTAGAGGGCTCTTTTGGAGGATTAGTGCAGAATGTCCTCCTGGGGGGATCACATGGATTGAGGACCCAGCTCCATCCTGGCTGCTTCTGACTAATGATTTTTATCGATGATTTTCTTGATACATCTTGGCATTCTGCCATCAGTACTACCCCCAAAAATGTTCCAAGACCATCTTCCAATGCTGCTCATGGATTTCCGTTCTCTGAGCTCTGGCTTCTTCAGCAACACAGAGCCAGTGACCTTCCATTGCCTTCTTAGCTCTTAATGGACGACTCCTTTTGAGCTCCATTTCACCCAATGGTCACCACAGTTATCAGCATTTCAGCTGTAAAGAGTTAGTCCCCACCTTCTTTTTCACATGTTCCTGACTAAAATTGACTGATCCTTGAGCTGCTCCTCACTGGCATTTGAATTGATGTAGGGAACTTATCAACACACTCTCAGTGGATGCCAAGCTTGTCACAAAGTGGAGATCACTACAGTGGCATTAAAACATCCTGTCTCTTAAAAGCACAATGCCCATCAACTGCAAACTTACATAGCAAATGCAGACATAAAAACTTTAATTCCCAAGTATACAAAATCACTACACACCTGTCCCAGTCTTTCAAATTTGAACACACACCGTTGAAGCCTTCCTTCTGTTCCCTCATCATCTGATTGGCTTATTAAACTCAAGGATTTAGGATTGTTGATAATTACCTGTTGAACTGAGACATCCGTGGAGATTTCTGTGGGTTTATGTTGCTTTGCATCATCCTGTGGACTCCAAAATGCTGCTTTTAAAGAGTGAAATTTTGACAAATCCAAACTTTGTCGTCTTGCTGAATATCACTTTATTGGTAACTAGAAAGATATGATTATCATTTAATTTTGTTCAATGATTCTGAGCGCTGCTAACATATATTGTCCATCTCTGATTACTCCTTGGGATATGGTGGTAAGCAGTTTTCTTGTAATAATGCAGTTTAGTGTCACTTTTGGTTCTGTTGAGAATGGAATTCTAGGATTTTGACTGAGTGATGGTGAAGGAAAAGTGACGTGGTTGTTGTATGAACATAAGAATATAAGAAATAGGAGCAGGAGTAGGCCATCTAACCCTTTGAGCCTGCCCCGCCATTCAACAAGATCATGGCTGATCTGAAGTGGATCAGTTCCATTTTCCCACTTTCTTCCCATAACCCTTAATTCCCTTGTCTATCAGAAACCTATCTACCTGTAACTTAAATATATTCAGCGAGGTAGTCTCCACCACTTCAATGGGCAGAGAATTCCAGAGACTCATCACCCTCTGAGTGAAGAAGTTCCTCCTCAACTCCGATCTAAACTGCCTCCCCTTATTTTGAGGCTGTGCCCTCTAGTTCTGCTATCCTTTCTAAGCAGGAAGAATCTTCTACCTCTATTCTATCTAGCCCTCCATTATCTTATATGTCTCTAAAAGATCCCCCCTCAGCTTTCTAAACTCCAATTCAATCTCTCTTCGTAGACTAACCCCCTCATCCCTGGTATCAGCTTAGTGAACCTTCTCTGTACTCCCTCCAATGCCAATATATCCTTTCGCAAACGCGTTACCAAAACTGCACACAGTACTCCAGTTGCAGCCTCACCTGTACAGTTGCGGCAAGACCTCCCTGCTTTTATATTCTAGCCTCCTCGCTATAAAGGCCAACATTCCATTCGTCTTCTTGATCATCTGCTGCATCTGCAGACTGGGTTTTTGCAATTCGTGCACAAGGACCCCCAGGTCACTCTGCGCCTTAACATGCTGCAGCCTTTCACTCTTTAAATAATAATCCCTCCTACTATTATTTCTACCAAAGTGTATAACCTCACGTTTGCTAACATTATGCTCCATCTGCAGGAGTAACTGAGATAAAGCGGAGCCCTAAACCTTATGACAAATCTAAAGAATATTTATTTATTCGCGTCACACGTAGGCTTACATTAACACTGTAATGAAGTTCCTGTGAAAATCCCGCAGTCGCCACACTCCGGTACCTGGCCAGGTACACTGAGAAAAAATTTAGCATGGCCAATACACCTAATCAGCATGTCTTTGAGTCTGTGGGAGGAAACCAGAGCACCAGGAGGAAACCCACGTAGACATGGGGAGAATGTGCTTTTTATGCCCTACATCAAAAGGTTGAGGTTGAGTTGAAGCGATTGGTAGATACGGATAACACAGACAGTGACTCAAGCTAGGAATTGAACCTGGGTCCTGGGTGCTGTGAGGCAGCAGTCCCAACCACTGTGTCACCATGCTGTCTTTACTTTATGGAATAGAGCCAATTTAGCTTAAAAGAAGCAAGTCAAGAATTCCATTCATAATCCCTCATATACATGTTGCACCTTTGGCACAGTGAGGATATGACGGGGTCAAATCTGTGCCACAATCTTGCTGCGAAGCATTCAGGGTAAGGTGAACAACATTTGGCGTGAAATAGTGACTGCTTGGAATACCAGCAGTGAAGGCTCAGCAGAGCCCAAGAGAAAGAAGAGATATTGTCAGTTACAGGATTTGACAAGTACTTTTGTTGTGGGGAGGATCATTCCTATGAGGATGCAAACGTAAAGAATTCATTTGCTGCAAAGTAATCGGAAAGGCCACATACAAGCCAGATGCAGAGTCAGACAGACAGTACCTAGCTTTCAAATAAAAAAGGGCACTCCAGTGAACAAGACCGAGGAAGATTTGGAAGAG
This sequence comes from Sphyrna mokarran, assembly GCA_024679065.1. Lineage (NCBI taxonomy): Eukaryota > Metazoa > Chordata > Chondrichthyes > Carcharhiniformes > Carcharhinidae > Sphyrna > Sphyrna mokarran. The sequence continues at coordinate 15,285,529 of JAGIQG010000011.1, forward strand.
AAATCCAAAGTTTATAAGCTCAAAACTGTATAGTTAAGACACCTCCATCGAAATCTCCCTTTTGGTTAATGGGCGTCCATTAATTATGAGGTCAACACACGTGCTTGGACCACAGTAACAAGTGAACAAACCTACAAGAGTTTGCAGGGAATTCTATAATCTATGAGGCTGAACAATACCATAGCAAAGTTGGCAACCTACACGAGAGAAGTACTGAAGATATCGGGCATGCGATTAACACCTATGTTTCATCAGGGTCTCTCAGCCATCCCTGATGGTTGTGAAAGGACAGGGGCCTACACTTATAGGACAAGAATGGCTGAAGCAAATCAAATTAAATTGGCTGGAAATATTCAACATCACAGACATCAAAGAGCTCTTTGTGCAAGTATCATGAAGTCTTTCAGAGAGCTGGGGTGCACACATGGAGTTAAAGCTTAAATTTATATGCAACCTGGGTCAACACCGAACTTTGTAGAGCCTGGCCTGTCTTTATGCCCTACACCAAAAGGATGAGGTTGAGCTGAAGCGATTGGTAGACCTGTAGATAACAAGATTGGCACAGTTCTCAGAGTGGGCTCCGCCAATAGTCCCATTGCTAAAGCCAGGCTGCACAGTGAGGATTTGTGATCATTACAAGCAATCAGTGAACAGAGGTAATCAAAGAGATAGGTATCCCATCTCTAGGTAGAAGACCTTTGCACAAAACAGGCAGGAGATCTAAAGTGCACAAAATTGGACTTAAGTCATGCATACCAACAGCTTAAGCTGGAAGAAGACTTGAGGAAATTTGCTCCATTAATACATACAAGGGCCTATTCCAGTATTTCATCTACATGCACTATCTTTCAGTGCATCATGGAAAGCCTTCTGCAGGAGATCTCAGTAGTTGCCGTGTATCTGAACCATGTTTTAATAACAGGGGCATCACCTAAAGAGCATAGGATCAATTTGGAGGAAGTCGTCAAAAGATTCAAAGAAGCTGATGTCCATTTGGAACAGAAAAATGTACTTTTCAGACCAGAGATGATGTATTTAGGATTCAGAGTCAATGCAAAAAGAATAGCACCCAATACAAGCAAAGGCGAAGGCAATAGGAGAGACGTCTGCACCGAAGAACCTAACTGAGCTAAAGTGCTTTTTAAGAATGGTCAAATATTATGGCCTTTTTTTTTCCCAACTTATCTACCTTTTTGCCACCCAAACATCGGCTTCTAAAAAAAACATCAATGTTGGCAATGGGAAAATTCTGAGAAAGGAATCTTTGACCAGTTAAATAGACCTTACAAACATCTATCTTATTTGTCCATTTTGACCAGGCAAGCAGGTCATAGTGACATGTGATGCATCACGTTATGACATAGGGGCTATATTTGTGCAAAAGAATGAAGATGGTATAGAGCAGTCTGCCACTTCTTCTTTCAGGACCCTGTCAGATGCTGAAAGGAAGTATTCACAGATTGATATATTCCTGTGAAGAAGTTTCATCAGTATATGTACAGCCACCATTTCACCATCATCTTGGTGCAGAAGCTGTTATTAGGGCTACACGGCAAAGATAAACCTGTTCACATCAACCGGAGTGCAAAGATGGACTTTACTGTTGGCTGCTTTTGGCTACCTATTTGAACACAGGCCAGGAGTACAAATCTCTAATGCCCATACTTTAGTTGTCTCCATCTTCCACAGAACATTTCTTGACCATCTGTTCCACAGGAGATAGTCGTTGCCTTGATTTCTCTGCACATTCTGCCCATTTTGTCAGCCCGCATCAATACTTGGATCTGGAAGGACCCAGTCCTTGCAAAAATTAAAAGAAGGCATTGATTGGCGTTTTGCCAAACCCAAGCAAATTCTGCCCTACTTGTAATGTAGGGATGAAATCAGCTGTGAAGACGAGGTGCTTTTGTGGGGGAGCCAAGTGAATAACAACCTGGACGACAGCCATTTATCCAGGAACAGCACAGTGCACATCTTGGGCAAACCATGATGAAGATACTGGTCAGAGCTATACTTGGTGGCCAGGAATTGACAAAGACATAGAGAGTATGGTCAACGCTTGATCAACATTGTCAAACACAGCAGACCCTTCTACCTTCACCTCTGGGAGTGGCTTGGCCACCCTTGGACAAGGCTCCATGTTGATTTCATTAGCCTTTTCAAGGGGATGATGTTTTTCATCCTGGTGGATATGATTTGATGTGCAAATCATGCGTTCCGTGACCTTGTCAACCACTGTAGACATGCTGCAACACACTTCTGTGATTCATGGCACTCCAGGAATAATCATTTCCAACAAAGGCACCGTCTTTACAGCCAAAGACTTTCAATATTTTGTCAGATCAAACAGCATCCAACACATATGCATAGCCCCTTGCCACCCTTGTTCCAATGGTTTATCAGTAAAAGTTTTCAAGGTATCAATGAGGAAATATTCCAACAGACCTCTGCCCCTCTGATTAGCCAAATGTCTGCTCTCATATAAGATGGCTGCAGGATTTAGACCCACTAAATTTTTGGGCAGATGCCTGAGGACCCACTTTGACTTTGTTTCCCAGAATTTGATGAGAAGGCTAGAGGCTAACCAAGCTTCACAAAAGGAGTATCACAATTCCATTAGGTAGATAGGACATTTGGCCTGAATGATTTGGTTTCTATTTGGAACTTGTTTTTGGTTGGAGGTAAGGGGGATAGAAAAGGGGCACTAGCTTGGGTAGCTGGGAAGATAATTCATTGAACCTGCCCAGTATCTTTAATCATCAGCTTGCAGGGCACGAATTGCAGAAGCACCCAATCACATTAGGTGTTTCCCTACCACCAATTATCAGGACTCTGTATTAGAGTCCAACGTGTTGGCAGCTGAGTCGACACTAGCAGAACCTAGCATTCTCTGAAGAAAATCTCACCTATCAATGGGAGCAGAGGAAGAATGAAGCAGTCCCAGTTCAATATCAGAATCTCTTGACCCACCTGCTATCACTGTAGACTCTGATACCCCTAGCTTGGAGAATTTGTTGCAGAATTGTAATGCTCCGCAGCAATCTGGAAGCCTCAGAGCAATAAACTTTCTGAACTTTGCCAAATGATGTCTATTTAAAGTTTGATTCTGACTGGGCAGGATTTTATGGCCACACTCAACATGAGACTGAAAAATCCCACCCGAGTTCAACGGTCCTTTTCATTGTCAGCTCCTCGCCCACTCCAATTCCCATGATGGGTGGGGTGGTAGAATTCTTGTGTATGTATCATAGAACATAGAACATAGAACATTACAGCACAGAACAGGCCCTTCGGCCTTCGATGTTGCGCCGACCAATATAAAAAGCAATGCCCCTCCAAACTAAACCATTCCCTTCTCTTCCATATACTTATCAACTAACCTCTTAAACGCCACCAAACTTGGCGCATCTACAACTGCTGCAGGCAGGGCATTCCACTCCCGAACCACCCTTTGGGTAAAGAACCTGCCTCTGATATCCGTCCTATAACTATCACCCCTTAATTTAAAGCTGTGTCCCCTCGTGCTAGCTTTTTCCATCCTAGGAAAAAGGCTATCACTGTCCACCCTATCTAAACCTCTAATCATCTTATATGTTTCAATAAGGTCCCCTCTTAGCCGCCTCCTTTCTAACGAAAACAACCTCAAATCCCTCAGCCTCTCTTCATAAGACCTGCCCTCCATACCAGGCAACATCCTGGTAAACCTCCTCTGTACCCTCTCCAATGCCTCCACATCTTTCTTATAATGCGGGGACCAGAACTGCACACAATACTCCAAGTGCGGCCGCACTAGAGTTTTGTACAGTTGCAACATGACGTTGCGGCTCCGAAATTCAATCCCTCTACAATAAAAGCCAAGACTCCATATGCCTTCCTAACAACCTTCTCGACTTGACTGCCTACTTTCAGGGATCTATGCACATACACACCAAGATCCCTCTGTTCATCTAGACTACTAAGAATCCTACCATTTGCCCTATACTCTACACATTTATTATTTCTGCCATAGTGCATTACCTCACACTTTTCCACATTAAACTCCATTTGCCACCTCTCGGCCCAGCTCTGCAACTTGTCCAAGTCCCTCTGCAAACTATAACACCCCTCTTCACTATCTACCACTCCACCGACTTTAGTGTCATCTGCAAATTTAATAATCCATCCTTCAATACCCTCATCCAGATCATTTATAAAAATTACAAACAGCAGGGGCCCCAAAACAGACCCCTGAGGTACACCACTTGTCACCGAACTCCACGATGAATATCTCCCATCAACCACCACCCTCTGTCTTCTATCTGCTAGCCAATTCCTAACCCAATTAGCTAAATCACCCTCTATCCCATACATCTGCATTTTCTGCAGAAGTCTTCCATGGGCCACCTTATCAAACGCCTTACTAAAGTCCATATATACCACATCAACCGCCTTACCCCCATCCACCTCTTTAGTCACTTTTTCAAAAAACTCAATGAGGTTAGTAAGGCACGACCTACCCTTCACAAAACCATGCTGACTATCTCCAATCAATTCATTACTCTCTAAATAACTATAAATCCTATCCCTAATTATTCTCTCCAACACTTTGCCCACCACAGAAGTAAGACTCACTGGCCTATAATTCCCTGGAAGGTCTCTCTTCCCCTTCTTGAACAACGGGACCACATTCGCTATCCTCCAGTCCTCCGGAACCACACCCGTAACCAACGACGACCTGAAGATCAGAGCCAGAGGCTCTGCAATCTCCTCTCTTGATTTTGAATTTTTGCATAATTGCAAGGGAACTTAAGGGGTGAAATGTAATAGCATCATCGCTTCTGTAAGGGGCAGTTCTTTGTGGATCTCAAAGTTAAAAAAAATCTACAATATATTATACTCTGACATTCAGAATTAATATGAGATACGTATGAATTAACAAACAAATAACGGTTGGACACACAACACTACAGATTTAATGACAGATGCTACCAAGATCGTGTCCTTTGATTTCTCAAGAACATACCCAGATATTTGTCAACCAATCTCACTGAAGCTTTCCTTTTGCATGCAGTTTTCCAAATTCCATCTTTGGAGATTCTATCTTGGATTTATCCTCACCATCTGAAATCTGACTAAAAAAAGGGTTGCTCACTGTGAGTTCACCTTTAAATCTCTGTTTCCCATTTTAGGGATTTCCAGTTTTCACTCTAGAATCCAATCACTGGCACAATTCTACTCCTTAGCTCCTCTGAATAGAAAACCAATGACTTTCTCTGAGCTCCAAACCTTCCAATGCCACTTCTTCCAATGCTTCTCTGACCTTCTCTGAGTGTTGGCCCCTTCAGCACACAGAGCCAGTGATCTTCCACTGCCTTCTTAATTCCTGACGGGCTCCATTGAGCTCCAACTGAGGCTTCACTTAGACTTCTGATGTCCCAATAGCTAATACATTTCAGTTGTACAGAGTTAACCACCTTCTTTTTCACCTGTTCCTGACTAAAATTGACTGACCCTTGAGCACATCAGTTCAAGCACCCATGAGAGTGCTTGAACTGATGTGAGGAACCTATTAACACACTCATAGTAGTAGATGCCAACCTTGTTACAAGGTGGAGATTACTGGCATTGAAACATCAACTGCAAACTTACAAAGCAATTGCAGACATAATTAATTCAATTCACTAGAGTATAGAATCATTACACACCTGTCCCAATCCTTTGAGTTTGAACCCACATCTCTGACCCCTTCCTCCTGGTCCCTCACTTCCTGATTAGTTTATTAAAGTCAGATTGTAGTTTAGGATTGTTGATTATTACCTGTTGAACTGAGGAGTCTGTGGAGGTTTCTATGGGTTTATCTTGCTCATTGTCATTCTGTGGACAAATAAATGCTGTTGATATAGGGCGAAGTTTTGACAAGTTCATCCTTTGTTGTCCTGTTGAATATCTCTGTATTGGTAAATAGAAAGATATGATTATTGTTAAATTTTGTTCAATGGTTCTGACCGCTGCTAACATTTATTATCCACCTCTGATTACTCACCAGCATATGGCGGTGAGCTGCTTTTTTTTGTAATGATGTGATAAGTCTCCCTTTGGATTTGTTAGCAGATCCAAAGGTGACACTACAATTCCAGGATGGAATTCCAATGACTCTGAGTGTGGCTGGCAAAAAGCAACATTTATTGTCCATCTCTGATTAGCCTTTGGAAGGTGGTGGTGAGTTGCCTTCTTGTAATGATGTAGTGTGAGATATTAGAAAGGGAATTCCAGGGTTTTCTGAGTGATGGTAAAGCAATGGTGATGTGCTTTCTGTGTGGTTGAAATGGAGAATAGCAAGTGGTAGTGTTCTCATTCAGCTATTCCCCCATCCTTCTTGGAAGTAGGGATTGTGACTTTAGAAAATGTTGTTGAAGGAATCTTGGTGAGTTCCTCCAGTGCTCCTACACAACGTTGCCACTCTGCCCACTTGGTAGAAGAACTAATTGTTTATAGTGGTTAGTCAAACAAGTGGACAGTTGGTGACAGGCTTCATGAATGTTGTTGAAGTTTAAGTTCAAAGTTTACTTATTAGTGTCACAAGTCGACTTACATTAACACTCATTCTGGAAATTGGAAAGGATTTCATCATCATCCTGGCTTTTGCACTGCAGATGGTGGACATTCTGAATGGAGTTACCACAGAATTCCCAAACACTGACCCACTTTAAGAGCGACTCTTTCTATATACCTGATGTAGATATATTTTTGGTCAATAGTAATCACTGGGAGTAGGTGCTGGGGATTCTCTGATGGAAATACAGTCGAATGTCAAGGAGAGTGGGTTAGATTCGCTCTTGTTGGGAATGCCATGAGTTCAGTATAGCAATGGTATCTTTCAGGAATTAGCCAGCTCAGTCAGTTGAGGTGTGACCCAAGGATTCTTGGTGATGGACACCATCCCCCATCTAGGTACATTGTGCACCCATTCGATTCTGAGTACCTCCTCCAAGTGTTGCTCAACATGGAGGAATATGGATTTGTAGTAAAAATTAATGATGGATATGTTGACACATAGTCTGTATCATCAGTGATGTAAGGTCACATGAAAACAGTGCATTGAGACAACCATGTGTAGAGCGTCGTATTGAGTACTGTGTGATCAGTTAGCATAATATTAAATAAAAGATGGTGTTTACTGACAGTATCACCTCCAGCCTTATCAGTAACTCCAGAACCATTGTTATTATATACCAGACCACAATTAATAATGACAGATTACTCAGTAGTTGAGGGAGGCTGGTAAGTGATAATTAGCAGGAGATATCTTTTCCTGTGGTTGATTTGATGCCAAGAAGCTTCATGGCATCTGGAGATGATTTGAAGTCCTCTCAGGGTCACTCTCTCCATACTGTGTACCATCATGTCCCACCTCTGGTGAATCAATGCTGCCATTGGGACAAGGATAGAGGAAATTGGCTGTAAGATAAGATTCTGGGAGTGACTGTGTCAAGTTTTGCTGGACTGTCTGCCCTCTCTAATTATTATTGTTAACGTTGGACCAATGTTGTTTGATGATCCAAGGCAGTAAGTACATTGAGTGAATCAACCTTGTCCCGAAGAGGAAACACTCTGAAATTACACGCAGGGAAAAATAAATTCCATTGCACTGTGTACACACAAAATCACTACACATCTGGACTGACCCTTCAATATTTGGCAGTCACTCTCTTCATAGTGAGTGCATCAGCTTCGAGTCCAATTTCAGACAATTTATTAATTATCTGAGCAGCTGTGCCAGGCTTGGAAACTCTAAGAGTTGCCTCTTGTTCTTTATCAGCCCCTGAAGCTGAACCTGATGATTCTGGAGGTCCTTTCGTTTTTGAACAACTCTAAATAGAAAGATATATATGATTTTAACAATGTTCCTTAAGTTTTCTTCTGACCCATGCACTGTCTCCTACACTAACGATGGAGATCTAAGATCTATCTGAAATCTGAAGGAAAAGAGAGGATTAGGTTTGAAGAAACCTTGAGCAAAATCCTTTTCAGTGTAGCCAGTTGACATTAACTGCCTATCCTTATTGCCCTTCAGAATGTGGTGGTGAGCCACTTTCTTCAAAAGCTGCAGTTCCTAATAAGTAGGTAAACCCACAGTGCTTTTAGGGAGGGAATTCTAAATTTTTGACTCAGCAACAGTGGTATGTTTTCAAGTCAGGATATTGAATGACTTGGAACCTCTATTTGGTGGTATCTGTTGCTCTCACACATCTGTATAGTAGAGGTTGGGGGTTTGGAAGGTGCTGTCAAGGAACTTGGATGAGTTGCTGCAGTGCATATCTATTCATCAGCAGTGGAGGGATTGTATGTTTGTGTAAGGTGTAGCAATCAAGTGAGCTACATTGTCCTGGATGGTATCAAGCTTCTTGAGTCTTGTTGGGGCTGCACTCATCCAGACAGACAAGAGTGTATTCCATTACACCCCTGATTTGCACCTTGTGTAGAAGTTGGACAAGCTTTGGGGAGTAAGGAGGTGAATGACTCATTGCACAATTCCTAGCCTCTGATCTGTTTTGTTAGCCACGCATTGATTGGCTGGTCCAGTTTTACTTCCGGTCAATGGCAACCCCTAGACTTTCCAAAATGATGCTGGAGTGAGGTGACTTGCAAGCTGTGCCCAGCATACCTTCTCTCTAATTCTATTTTTACTCTCAGTCTATGCTTCTAAAACTTTATTTTAACTCTTTTAATCTCTTTTCCCTACTGCCACCAGACTTTTGAATGTACCTACTCATATTAAGTTGTACATCCTAACTATGACTGTAACACTACATTCTGCACTTTTCTTCCCCATGTATGGTATACTTTGTTTTTTTACACAAGAAACAATACTTTTCATTTAATAATCAAATCAGAAATTGATAGTGGGGATTCACCAATGGTAATTCCATTAAACGTCAAAGAGCCATGATTAGATTCTCTTGTTGGAGCCTGCCATTTGTGTGATGCGAATGTTATTTGCCAGCCCAAGTGTGGATATTGTCCAAGTCTTGCTACATTTGGATGCGAACTGCTTTGGTATCTGACGAGTTGAGAGTGGTACTGAATATTGTGCAGTCATCAATGAACATCTCCACTTCTGACCTAATCACAGAATCACAGTGCAGTAGAGGTCCTTGGCCCATCGAGTCTGCACAAACACTTGAGAAACAACAATCATACCTACCTAATCCCATTTACCAGGTCCAATGCCTTAGACTATAGGAGCAGAATTAGGCCACTCGGCCCATTAAGTCCGCTGCACCATTCAATCATGGCTGACATTTTTCTCACCCCACTCTCCTGCCTTTTCCCCATAACTTCTGATCCCCTGATTATTCTCTATCTAACTCTGCCCTAATGACACTCAATGACCTGGCCTCCATACCCTTCTGTAGCAAAGAGTTCTACAATTTCACCACTCTCTGGCTGAAGAAATTCCTCCTCATCTCTGTTTTAAAGGATCATCCCTTTAGTTTGAAGTTGTGTCCTTGAATGCTATGACAAGACAAGTGCTCATCCAGGTACTTTTAAAAAGATGTGAGGCAACCTGCTGCATCAGCCTCCCAAGACAGCGCATTCCAGACTTACAGGGCAGCATAGTGGCACAGCGGTTTGCACTGCTGCCTCACAGCGCTAGGAGCCCAGTTTAATTCCGGGCTTGGGTCACTATCTACATGGAGTTTGCACGTTCTCCTCGTGTCTGCATGGATTTCCTCCCACAGTCAGAAAAACTTGCTGGTTATGTGCATTGACCATGCTAAATTCTCAGTGTACCTGAACAGGCACCAGAATGTGGTGACTTAGAGATTTTCACAGTAACTTCATGGCATTGTTAATGTAAACCTGCTTGTGACAATGATAAATAAACTTTAAACTTTACCACCCTCTGGTAAAACATTTTTCCTCATATCCCCCTAAACTTCTTGCCCCTCACCTTGAAATTGTACCCCCTCCCGACTGACCCTCATCTAAAGGTCAGCTATAATGGAAGGAGTTAGATTATTGATGAAGTAATTGAAGATGATGTGCCTAGGACACTACCTTAAGAACTCCTGCAGTGATGATCTTGAGCTGAAATGACTGACTACCAACTATCACAACCAACTTCCTTTCTGTTGCCAACTGACACCAACCAATGGGGTATTCCCTCTCTCCTGCCTCCCGGTGGCTCTGATATCCATCATTATGAAATGCTTCGAAAGGCTAGTCATGTCATGAATCAATTCCAGCCTCCCAGACTACCTGGATCCACTGCAGTTTGCAACAGGTCCACAGTAGGTGCCATCTCCCTGACCATGCACTCAACCTTGGAACATCTGGATAACAAAGACATCCTATGTCAGACTCCTATTTATTGACTACAGCTCAGCCTTCAACACCATTATTCCCATGAAACTCATCTCCAAACTCCGTGGTCTGGGCCTCAGCATCTCTTTCTGTGACTGGATCCTGAACTTTCTAACTCACAGACCACAATCAGTAAGGATAGGAAACAATAGCTCCTCCACAATCATCCTCAACATCAATGTTCTCAGCCCCCTTCTATACTCCTTATACATCTGTGGCTGTGCAGCCAAATTCCTCTCCAATTCGATTTTCAAGTTTGCTGACGACATCACCATAGTGAGTTGGTTCTCAAACAATGACAAGACAGTGTACAGGAATGAGATAGAGAATCTGGTGAACTGGTGTGGCAACAATAATTTCTCCCTCAATGTCAACAAAACGAAAGAGATTGTCATCAACTTCACAAAATGTAAAGGAGAACATGCCCCTTTTTACATTATTGGGGTTGTAGTAAGGGTCGAGAGCTTCAGATTTTTAAGATGTCCAGATCACCAAGATCCTATCCTGGTCCCCCCATGCCAACACTATAGTTAAGAAAGCTCACCAACGCCTCCACTCTCTCAAAAGACTAAGGAAATTTGGCATGTCAGCTATGACTCTCACCAGCTTTTGCACCATAGAAAGCATACATTCTAATTTGATTTGATTTATTGTCATATGTGTTAGCATGCAGACAAAACAGATCATTCATAGAGAAGAAAATGAGAGAATGCCGAGTGTATGTTACAGTCATAGCTACGACGTAGAGAAAGATCAATTTAATGTGAGGTAAATCCATTCAAAAGTCTGACAGCAATAGGGAAGAAGCTGTTCTTGAGTTGGTTGGTATGTGACCTCAAACTCAAACCTGACGGAAAAAGATGAGAGAATGTCCTTAATTATGCTAGTTGCTTTGCCAAGGCAGAGGGAAATGTAGACAGAGTCAATGGATGGGAGGCTGGTTTGCGTGATGGATTGGGCTACGTTCATGACCTTTTGTAGTTTCTTGCAGTTTTGGTTAGAGCAGGAGCCATACCATTCTTTCTGATAAAACCAGAAAGAATGCTTTCTGTAGTACTAGTGTAAATGTTGGTGAGAGTCATAGCTGACATACCAAATGTCCTTAGTCTTCTGAGAAAGTAGAGGCACTGGTGGGCTTTCTAAACTAGAGTATAGGCATGGGGGGGATCAGGACAGGTTGTTGGTGATCTGGACATTTAAGGCTTGAAGCTCTAGGCTCTTTCTACTTCGTCCCCCTTGATGTAGACAGGGGCATGTTCTCCTTTATGTTTCTTGGAGCTGATGATAATCTCCTTCATTTTGTTGACATTGAGGGAGAGATTATTATTGCTGCACCAGTTCACCAGATTCTCTTTCTCATTCCTGTACTCTGTTTTGTCATTGTTGGAGATCCGACCCATTCCAATGGTGTCATCAGCAAACTTGAAAATTGAATTGAAGGAGAATTTGACCACACAGTCATAGGTATATAAGGGGTATAGTAGAAGGCTGAGAACACAGCCTTGCGGGGCACCAGTGTTGAGGATGATTGTGGAGGAGATGCTATTGCCTATCCTTAGCGATTCTGGCCTTGATAATGATGGATGTCAGAACCACCGACTGATAGTCAACAAGGCACACTGCCTGGTTTTCTTTGGTACCAGGATGATGGTTGTCTTTTTGAAGCAGATAGGGACCTCAGATTGTTGTAAAAAGAGCTTGAGGATGTCTCTGAATACCTTTGCCAGCCAATCCACACAGAATGCTTGTCTGAGTACCCAATCCAGGCCAGTCACTTTCAGTGGGTTGCTCTTCAAGAAAGCTGCTCTGACATCTGCAATGGTGACCCCAAATACATCTCGGTATGGCTCCTGCTCTGTCTAAGACCACAAGGAACTACAAAAAGTCATGAATGTAGCTCAGTCCATCACGCAAATCAGCCTCCCATCCGTTCACTATGTCTACACTTGCCACTGCCTTGGCAAAGCGTTCAGCATAATTAAGGATCCCACACACCCTGGACATTCTCCCTTTTCTTCTTCCATTGGGAAAAAGATACAAAAGTCTGAGCTCGTGTATCAATTAATTCAAGAACAACTTCTTCCCTGCTGCTGTTTTGAATGGACTTACCTTGCATTAAGTTGATGTTTCTCTACACCCTAGCTATGACTGTAACACTAAATTCTGCACTCTCTCCTTGCCTTCTCTATGAATAGTATCCTTTGTCTGTATGCAAATAATACTTTTCACTGTATGCTAATACATGTGACAATAATATATCAAATCAACTTTCTACTGACTCCAGTTTTGCTGTGGCTCCTTGATGTCATACTCAGTCAAATGTTCCATGATGACAAAGGCAGTTGCTTTCACCTTACCTCTAGCTTTCAGCTCTTTTGTCTGTTTGTGAAACAAGGTTGTAATGAAGTCAGAAGCTGGATGACCCTGATGTAACCGAAACTGAGTGTCTGTGAGCAGCTTACTGCTAAGTATGTGCAACTTGATAAGTGATGACCCCTTCCATAACTTTAACTGAAGATCAAGAATAGACTGATGGAGAGGTAACTGGCAGGCTTAGTTTTGCCCTGTTTCGTAAGTAGAGGACATACCTGTGCAATTTTCCCATTGCTGGATGGATGCCAGCATTGCAACTGTACTGGAATGGCTTGGCTAGGGATGCGTAAAGTTCTGGAACACAAGGCTTCAGGAGTATTGCCCTATATTGACAATACACAATATTGTCCAAATCGATAGCAATATTTGGCTTTAGCCATTCCTTACTATCACTTGGAGTGAATCAAACTGGCTGAAGACTGATATCTGTAATGCTGGAGACCTCCTTGAGGAGGTCAAGAATGGATCATTTATTTGGCCCTTACGGCCAAGAATGTGTATGCTTCAATCTTATCTTTTGAACTGATATGCTGGGCTCCTCCAATGCTGAAAATGGGGATATTTGTGGGGGCTTATTCTTCCAGTGAATTGTCTAATTGTCCACCATCATTTTTGGCTGCAGGTGGCAGGACTGCAAAGCTTAGATCTGATCCGTTGTTAACCACCAATGAATTCACTAAATTTACAGCCACCTTCACCAACACGCTAAGATGTAGCTTATCAGATCTAGGGAATTTATCACAAATACAACAAGTAACTCAGAAAGCTAAGGCAGGTAGAATTAGGGATCTTCTTGTGAGGGATCCTCTTGGGACGAGTGATCAGAGTATGGTTGAATTTCTGATGCGGATGGAGAATGAGAAAGTAGGGTCCCAAGCCTGTGTCTCCTCTGTTTGAACAAAGGGGAGTATGACAGGATGAGAGCGGAATTGGTGAATGTAGATCGGGGGCGCAGATTAGTTGGTAGGATGGTTGAGGAACAGTGGAGGATTTTTAAGGAGATTTTTTTTGGTACTCAGCAGAAATATATTCCGATGGTAAAGAAGGACTATAGGAGAAGGGATAACCAACCGTGGTTATCAAAGGAAATAAAGGAGAGTATTAAATTAAAAGCTGATGTGTTCAGAGTGAGTGATTAGAAGATTGGGAAAGATTTAAAAAACAACAAAGAATGACTAAGAAGGTGACAAAGGAAAGATAGAGTATGAAGTTAAATTAGATCTAAATATAAAATATGACAATAAAAGTTTTTGCAAATATATAAAGAGGAGGAGAGTGGCTGGAGTGAATGTTGGACCCTTGGAGAATGAGGGGGATTTAGCGGTGGGTGATGAGGAAATGGCTGAGGTTTTAAGTAAGTTTTTTGTGTTGGTCTTCACGGAGGAGGACACAAATAGTTTGTTGGATATTAAAGATGGAAGGATAATAGGAGATGAGGTCCTTAATGTGATTACTGTCATTAGAGAGGTAGTGCTTGATAGGCTAACGAGACTGAAAGTAGACAAGTCCCCAGGACTGGATGGAATGCTTCCCAGGGTTCTGAAAGAAACGGCAGAGGTGATAGCGGATGCCTTAGTAATTATTTATCAGAATTCGCTGGACTCCGGGGAAGTGCCAGAAGATTGGAAAACGGCTAATGTTACGCTGCTGTTTAAAAAAGGTAGCAGACAAAAGGCAGGGAATTATAGGCCGGTTAGTTTAACGTCTATAGTTGGAAAATGCTAGAATCCATCATCAAAGAAGAAATAGCGAGGCACCTAGAAAAGAATGGTTTGATCAAGCACACAGCATGGATTCATTAAAGGGAAGTCATGTTTGATGAATTTATTGGATTTCTAGAGGATGTGACTAATACGGTAGACAGAGGGGAACCAGCGGATGTGGTGTTTTTAGATTTCCAAAAGGCATTTGATAAGGTGCCTCACAAAGATTGCTGCAGAAGGTTAGGGTGCACAAAGTTGGGGGTAAGGTGTTAGTATGGATAGAGGATTGGTTGTCTAATAGGAAGGAGAGAGCCAGAATCAATGGGTGCTATTCTGATTGGCAGTTGGTGACTAATGGAATGCCGCAGGGACTGGTGCTGGGGCCTCAACTGTTTACCATCTACATAGATGATCTGGAGGAGGGGCCTGAGAGAAGGGTAACAAAATTTGCTGATGACACGAAGATGAGTGGAAAAGCAAATTGCATGGAAGGTGTGGAAAGTCTGCAGAGAGATCCGGATAGGCTAAGTGAGTGGGCGAGGGTCTAGCAGATGGAGTATAATGTTAGCGAGTGTGAGGTTATCCACTTTGGTAGAAATAATAGGAGGGATTATTATTTAAAAGGCGAAAAGCTGCAGCATACTACGGTGCAGAGGGACCTGGGGGTCCTTGTGCATGAATCTTTTCACACACCGAAAGAAGTCTTTATAGTCAGCCATTATGTTTCTTGCTAGCTTGCATGCATATTCTCTTTTCTCTTTGTCAATTTCTTGGCCCTTCCATGGCTGGATTTACTTTAATTTCAATTATTTCATCTGCTGTCTACACCAGTGCCTCTGTAGCACCATGAGAACATATCAGTGTGCCATCTCAATAGTTGCATCAGTCATTCTCCTGCTCCCAGAAGTGTTTAACTGGGTTCATTGAGCTAAAATGTATCTCCTGTTTAAGAGGTGCTTGCAGACTTTAAGAGGCCTCATCAGTGAATGAAATCCATATTTCCTATTCCACCCAATATGTGTGTATATGCAGTGAGCAGTGTTGGGCATCCAGGATATAGGCCCCACTTATTATGTTTGTATATACTGTCCAAGTCCATTACAATGGGCATGTATAGGCGTGATTACCTTTCAATCTGCTGTCTCTAATTATATTTGACAATACAAAAGCTGCTTAATGGTCTGAGCCAGGAGATCAAGACATCCTGTTTGAATAAACTACACTGCAAGAAAAAAACTCTGATTTCATACCCAGGGAACAAATTTATACGTATAGCATTGCACTGCATGTACAAAGCTCATTACACACCCAGTCCAAACTTTCAACTTTGAATATCATCAGTGACCCCTTCCTGCTGATCCCTTACTTCCTCATTGATTTATTAAAGTCAGATCCCAATTTAGAGGAATGAATAATTTATTACCTGTTGAGCTGAGAATTGTGTGGTGATTCCTGTAATATTATCCTGCTTTGCATCATCCTGTGGATTCATAAATGCTGTCAATGACGGACTAATTTTTGACAAATTCACTTTGAGTCTTCTTACTGAATATTTCTGTATTGATAAATAGAAAAATATAATTATTTTCTTATTCTTTCATGGGATACATGCATCTCTGAATATTTATTATCCATCTGTTTTCCACAAGAAGGTGTTAATGACTCACTTTCTTCAACCGCTGCAGACCAGTTGTTGTGCATATGCCCTTGTAAAAGGAATTTCAGAATTTTTATCCAGTAACAAAGAAGAAATCATAGAATCCCAACAATACAGAAGGAGGCCTTTCAACTGATTGAGCCTGCACCGACAACAATCCTACTCTTGTCCTATCCCCCTAAGCCCATGAGTTTACCCTAATAATCCCCCTGACACTAAGGGAAAATTTAGCATGGTCAATCAACCTAATCCACACGTCATTGGAATATGGGAGGTAACCCACTCAGACACTGGGAGAACATGCAAACATCAGAGTATAACCCGAGACTGGAATTGAACCAGGGTCCCTGGTGCTGTGAGGCAATAGTGCTAACCACTGTGACACCGTGCCACTCAAGAGAAGGAACAGAAAAACAATTCTAAGTCTGGATATATGTGGCTTGGAGAGGAATTTGCAGTTGGTAATGTTCTATCGCCATTTTAGGTGATCTAGATCACGTATTATCAAAGGAGCCTTGGTGAGTTGCTGCAGTGCATGTCCATGGTGCATATTGCTGCCACTGTTTATCAATGGTGGAGAGATTGACTTTGAAGGTAATGGATGTTAATCAAATGGACTACTTTGTTGGTGTTGAGCTTCTTGAGCGTTGTTGGAGCTAAACACGTCCAGGCAAGTATTCCATCACATTCCTCACTCTTGCCTTGTAGTTGGTAGACATGTTTGAGTAAGTCATAGAATCCCTACAGTACATTTGACCCATTGAGTCTGCACTGAGTGCTATTGGAAAAGGAATTCCAGGATTATCCAGCAACAGAGAGGGAATCATAGAATCCTTACAGTACAGAAAGATGCCATTCAAACCTTTGGGCCTACACTGACTCTCTGACAGACCAGCTTACCCCAGCCCACCCTCCCTTCTTTTCCTGTAATTCATGCATTTATCCCCACTAATCCCTCTAACTACACAACTTCGGACACAAAACAGTAATTGTCTTAACATGACCATCTAACCTGCACACCTTTGGAGTGTGGGGGGAAGCGGAAGCACCAGAAAAAACCCATGCAGACACAGGGAGAACACGCCATACAATCATCCGAAGCAGGAAAATTCCCCTGCCTGTGTCACAGGTAGTGCCTCTTGTGAGCTGCACCATGTGGAGTTGCCCTCCACGCTGTGCAGCTGCACTTTTGTGGTCAGAAGCTTTTGCTGATGCTGTCACTCATTGCTTCTGCTCTGAGGTCTGACGTGTGGAAACAAACCTCGTAAGTGTAGCTCAAATCTCTGAGCTACTCACCATCCTGACTTGGAATGGTATCAGCATTCCTTCAGTGTATCTGGGTCACAATCCTGTCACTCCCTTCCTAACAGAACTGTGGGACTATCTACACCACATGGATTGTAGTGGCTCGATAAGCAGCTAACATCCAAGAAAACATTTAAAAAGTTCAAAACAAAGTTGCCCCTTTCAGATAACAAGAATGTACGTTCCTGAAAGAAAAAGTAAAGGTACGACAGATTAAACTAAATAGGGTTCATGCGACAAGGAAAATCCAGATGCATCATTGCCAGTGCTTCAACTTTTTAAACTTATAAATCATTAACTCCTTTCTGCCTGTTGATCTCTTCCTGATTGACTTCACCAGGCATGACTTCATTTTAGAGAAGTATATACCTTATAACCAGTTTGGGAGGTGTGTGCAAAGTTTTCTTGTTGATAATCAGCCTCTTCATCTCGAAGTGTTGCAGATGGATCCAAATTATCTGACAAATCCAGTCTATGGTGTTTACTTTCATCTTTCTGTATTGAAACAAGAGAAGATGATTATTTTTAGCAATGCTGAATCAATTTTTGTATTACTCTACATCACTTCCTGCACTAAACAAGGCAGACTAATGAGATCAAGAGCATATTTTATGTTTCATGGAAGAGGAAATAAAGATAAATATTAATCCAATGAATTCCATATCTATAAAGTGATTTGCTACTTACTGGACAAGAAATATTAGCCATCTACATAATGACTTTTTATAAATTCTTTCATTAGATTTCTAATTAAACAATGAGCGTAAGTTTCTCTAATGGAGAAAATGAGTCATCTGTTGGTATTAAATGATGGTTTGCACCTTGGTGGTCAACTCTGCATTATTTGGTATGGCTCAGAAGCCCCACTTTGACATGTCAGTTGTAGCATATTGAGAATTGCATCATGCATTTTGCCCATTAAAGGCTAACATATATACATGTACCAGCAGAGAGTGTCTAGAAAAGAGTTGTCCAACATGTATTGTATCCAGATTTTTTTCTAAACAATTCATGACAATCTCAATGAGAAGAGATACAACTCTGCATTTAGTTGATTTAGTCTTGGGAAGTGAAGATGAGCAAGTATGAGAATTGATACTGGGGTGAACACATTGGGAATAATCACAATTCAATTATATTTAGTAATATGGAAAAGAACAGAAATAAATAAGTTTTAAACTGTGGGAGGCAAATCTTACAAAATTGAGAACTGACTTGGCTGATATTGACCTGACAAGACTGCTGAAGGACAAACCAATGGCAAACTAGTAGGAAGCACTAATAAATGAAATCCTTAGGGTACAAAACAGATATATATTCCTCCAAAAATAAGAATGATACTGCCAAATCTAGACCCCAAGGTTATCTAGAAAAATGCAGGGGAAGATTATATAGGAAAAAAAAAGCTTATTGTATTAACAAAATACTCAACACTGCAGGTAACCTAGAGGAGTTTAGAAAGTATAGGGATCAAATAAAAAAAGATAAAGAAATCAAAGAGGGCATGAAAAAATATTAGCAAGCAAGATTAAGGGAAAACTCAAAGATGTTTTTGCAGTATACAAAGAGCAAAAGGATTGTTAAGGAAATAATGGGATCTTTCAGAGATGAAGAATTGAACTTGCATGAAAACACAGAGATCATGGGAAGAGTTTTAAATTTTTTTTCTCTGCATTCACAAAGGAAAGAAGTGATATAGATATAGTAATGCAGGATGTGCAGTGTGAAATATTGGATTAAATAATCATAATGAGAGAGGAAGTGTTAAAGGAGTCAGAATCCTTGAAAGTAGCTAAGTCAACAGGGCCAGATGGATTATTTTCTAGGATGTTGAGGGCGTCAGGAAGGAAATACCAGACGTGCTAAGAATTATTTTCCAATCTTACCAAACGTAGGGGAAGTGCTGGAGGACTAGAGGAATGCAAATGTGGTTTTGTTGTTTAAAAAGTGTATCATTGAAATGCCAACAATTATAGGCCAGTTAATCTTACTTCAGTGGTGGGAAAATTATTAGAATAAATCCTATGGCTGAAGTTCTGGAGGGATTATTGTTGATATGCAAGCTTGATGGGCTGAAAGGTATCCTTCTGCACTGTAGGAATTCTATTCAGATTAGTCAAGTAACACCCTACCGTAGTCATTCCATCAGGACGATACCTTACAGATATAAGTTCTGGAGCACAAGTCTTCAGTACTATTGCCAGAATAATGATAGGGATTGAAAACTGACATGTGTGACGCTTCCGAGGAGACTGAAATGGATTATCTACTTGGCACTTCTAACTGAACATGTTGCGAATGCTTCAGCCAGAAGAATATGCCAGGCCATGAAGTTATAGATTGTGGCTGAGTACAGTTCTGCTGCTGCTTATGGCCCAATACACCTCACTGATGCCCAGTATTCAGTGCTAAATTTGATCGAAGTTGATCCCATTTAGCAAGGTGATAATGCCACACAACATTAGGCAAATTAGGGCTTTTTTCCTTAGAGGAGATCTAATAGAGGTGTACAAGATTATGAGGGGTGTAGATAGAGTAAACAGGGTTAAGCTTTTTCCTAGGATGGATTCAAATAGCATGAGGGGTCATGGGCTTAGGGTGAGGGGGGTAAGGTATAACTTGGATGCTAGAGGGAGTTTTTTCACACAGAGGGTAGTGGGGGTATGGAATGCACTGCCAAGTAAAGTGGTGGAGGCAGGCACTCTGGAGTTATTTAAGAAATACTTAGATGGGCACATGAACAGAATGGGAATGGAGGGGTATAGAAAACTGATTTAAAATAGGGATCATGAGCCTTGGGAGTCCCTGGGAAGTGTGTAAATAGACGATGATATTGATGTACTTGTTTTTATCCTACAAGTGCTTTGGTTAGGTCTGCCTTGTTGTCTAACAAGGGGCATACATGCAATGGGTCGTGAGAGGGCTGCTCTTGGATTTTTCGAGAGTATCCTAGTCCTTCACGTCGTTAGTGTACGCTTGACCTGGACCATTTGATGGGCAACATGACAGCTCAGTGACTATCGCTGTGCTGTGCAGATACATGGATTTGGGCCTGTGTCTGTGGGAGTTTGCGCATTCTCCCTGTGCTTGTGTGGGTTTTCTCTGGGTGCTCCGGTTTCCTCCCACATCCCAAAAATGTGCTCTTAGGCTAATTGGCAGAACAAATTCTCCCTAAATTGTCTCAAATTTAGTTTCATTCCATAGATCTATAAACATGGACAGGGATCACGGGTAGAGCGTGGGCTCGTTGGGCCGAAGGACCTGTTTCCCGTGCTGTTTTGTTCTTTGTTAACATAATGGAGCATATTCTCAATGTGAAGATGGTATTTTGTCTCCACAGGATGGTGCAGTGGTCACTACTACTGATTTTTTCATGGACAGATGCATCTGCAGCAGGCAGGTCAAGTATATTTTTCCCTCGATCGGTTCCTTCACCACCTGTTGCAGTCCCAGTCTGAAGTCTCACAACAGCAGGTTAAAGTCCAACAGGTTTATTTGGTAGCAAAAGCCACTCGCTTTTGAGTCTCTGAGCCTTCATCAGGTGAGTGGAGAGTTCTGATCACAAACAGTCCCAGTCTACATCTACGTTCTTTAGAATGTGGCCAGTTTGGGTCTGTGGTGGTAGTACCAAGCCGCTCTTGGAGATGGATATTGAAATCACCCATCCAGAGTACATTGTGCACCCTTGCCAACCTCAGTACTTCCTCCAAGTGGTGTTCAACATGGAAGAATACTGATTAATCAACTGAGGAAGGACGGTATCAACAAGAGGTTTCCTTGCCCATGTTTGACCTGATGCAAGGTCAAACTTCATGGTGTCCAAAATCAATATTGAGGACTCCCAGGGCAACTTCTTCCCTATTTTTATAACATAGTGACACCATCTCTGCTGGGTTTGCCCTGCCGGTGAGACAGAACATACCCAGAAATAATAATAGTGATGCCTGGGACATTATCTGTAAGGTATCATTCTGACAGAATGACTACAGTAGGCTGTTGCTTGACTAGTCTGAACAGAATTCCTACAGTGCAGAAGAATACCATTCAGCCCATCAAGCTTGCATCAACAATAATCCCTCCTAACCCCACGTAATTTGCCTGCTAATCCCAGTGACATTAAGGGGCAATTCAGGATGGCGAATCCACCCAAGTTGCTTTTGGACTATGGGAGGAAACTGGAGCAAACCATGCAGACATGGGGAAAACATGCAAACTCCACACAGTCACCTAAGGTTGGAATTGAACCTAGGTCCCAGATGCTGAGAGGCAGCAGTGCCAACTGCTGTCCCACGGTGCCACCCAGCAGTCTGTGAGACAGCTTTCCTAATTTTAGCACAAGCTCTCAGATATTAGTAAGAAGGACTTTGCAGCATTGACGAGGCTGTGTTTATCATTGTGCCTCGAGCGAGGCCAGATGGTCTAATGTTGAAGCTGCTAATAGTCACTACCACACTCCAAATTCAACTCCTGTGAACACTGTTCACGTCAGAAAAAAGCAGCAACAACAAAAGTCTCACAATGAGAATTGCGACTTCTTCAAAGAAGGTTTCACTGCACAACTACTCAGATCCCGCACATTTAATCCCCGCTGATCGCTGACTACTTCCAATGGTCAGTCTCTCTACGGGGAATGATCCCAGCTTTGGACAATTCTGTGATTATTCGAAAAGTTGAGAATGGCGAAGGGAAACTTACTTCTTCTTCTTTCTCTTCTTCGTCTTCTATTGGGAATAGTGTCAATGAAATATCAGGAGCTGACAAAACAAAAGGCTGATAGCTTCCTTTTGAGTCCTGCATAACATACAGAACAATATGATTATTTTTAGCAATGTTGCATATATTTATCTGATACTTTGCACTGCCTCTAACACTGAAAATCGTGAAACAATGGGATTCAGGCCATACTTGTGCAAGTAGGAAGCAAAGCATCCATCCACTCAATGATTTGTGGAAGGCGTTTTGTCAAACTGATAACATCATCTCATAATTGACAGTGGACCCTCTGGAGTTTTAATTTGGATATTGAAAGAATTAATTGGGTTGGGCCAGTCTCAGGTACCTGTTACATTATTATAAGTGATTCGGATTCTATCTGTCATTGAATCTCTACAGTGCAGGAGGAGGCCACTTGGCCCATCAAGCTCACACCGACAACAATCCCAACCAAGCCCTCTCCTATAATCCCTGCTAATCTCTCTAATTTATATATTCCAGGACATTAAGAGGCAATTTAGGATAACCAGTCAATCTATCCTGCACATATCAAGTTATCACCAACGTGTTTCCAGTTCCACCAAAGGCCCAAATATCCAAGATCACTGCTTCACAAATATCAAACATGCCAACTGCTCTATCGCCTGCCCGTACTTTGGCAACTCAGACCACAAGGCTATGCTTTTGCTCCCGGCCTACAAGCAAAAACTGAAGCGAAAAAATCCATTAAAGAATGTCATGCAATATTGGTCTGAGGGATTGGACGATCTCCTCCAGGACCACTCAGAGTCAGTGGCCTAGTCGGTGTTTAAAAACTCTGCAACCAGCCTCAACAAGTATCCCTCGACAGTAACTGACTTCATTAATAAGTATGTAAAAGACTGTGTGCCATAGAAGCAGATCCTCATGTTTCTAACCAGAAATCATGGACGAACAAGAATATCCACTGTTTGCTGCAGTCTAGGTCTGAGATGTTCAAGTCAGGCGACCCTGACCTATACAAGAAAACCAGATACGAGCTAAGGAGATCCATCAAAGATGCCAAAGGACAGTACCAGACCAAGCTAGAGTCCTAGGCTAGCCACACCGACCCCCGCCTCTAAGGCAAGGTCTGCCAGGCATAACAAACTACAAGATGAAGACATGTAAAATCGCCAGCTCTAATGCACCTCTCCCTGATGAGCTCAATGCATTCTACACCAGTTTTGAGCAAGGAGTCAGCGAGAGCACATTCTCCACTCTGGAAGCCTCAAATTAGCCTGGGGTCACCATTGTAGATGTCAGAGCAGCTTTCCCAAAGGTCAACCCATTGAAAGCAACAGGCCCGGATGGCGTACCTGGACAAGCTCTCAGGTGCTGTTTGGATCAACTGGCAGGAACATTCACAAACATTTTCAACTTATCTTTACGACAATCTGAGGTCCCTATCTGCTTCAAGAAGATGACCATCATTCCAGTACTAAGGAAAAGCCAAGAAGCCTGCCTTAATGATTATCGTCTAGGATTCTAGAATTATGAAGTGCTTTAAAAAACTAGTCATGGCACGAATCAATTCCAGCTTCCTGGACCACCTGGATCGAGTACAGCTCATCTACTGCTGCAATAATCCACAGCGGATGCCATCTCCGTGGCGCTGCATTCAATCCTGGAACACCTCAATAACAAAGTAATTTACGTGAAACTCCTATTTATTGACTACAGCTCAGCCTTCAAAACCATTATTCCCACGAAACTCACCTCCAAACTCCATGGTCTGGGCCTCGGCTTCTCCCTCTGCAACTGGATCCTGAACTTCCTAACTCACGACCACAATCAATAAGGTTAGGCAACAACATCTCCTCCTCCACAATCATCCTGAACATCAATACCCCTGTTCTCAGCCCCCTACTACTACATCTATGACTGTGTGGCCAAATTCCCTCCAACATGATTTTCATGTTTGCTGACGATACCACTGTAGCAGGTCAGATCTCAAACAATGATGACACAGAGTACAGGAATGAGATAGAGAATCTGGTAAACTGGTGTGGCGACAACAATCTCTCCCTCAATATCAACAAAATGAAGGAGATTGTCATCGACTTCCGAAAGCGTAAGTAAGAACATGCCCCTGTCTACATCAATGGGGACAAAATAGAAATGGTCGAGAGCTTCAAGTTTTTAGATGTCCACATCACCAACAACCTATACTGGACCCCCCCACGCCAATACTATAATTGAGAAAGCCCACCACTGCCTCTAATTTCTCTGAAGATTAAGGAAATTTAGCATGTCAACTACGACTCTCACCAACTTTTACAGATGCACCATAGAATGCATTCTTTCTGGTTGCTTCTCAGCTTGATATGGCTCCTGCTCTGCCCAAGATTACAAGAAACTAGAAAAGATCATTAATGTAGCCCAACCCACTACACAAACCAGTCTCCCATCCATTGACTCTGTCTACACTTGCTGCTGCCTCGGCAGAGCAGCCAGCATAATTAAGGATCCCACGTACCCCAGACATACTCTCCTCTACCTTCTTCCATTAGGACAAAGATACAAAAATCTGAGGTCACGTACCAACCGACCCAAGGACAGCATCTTCCCTGCTGCCATCTGATTTTTGAATGAACCTACCTTGCATTTTTGAATGAATTCAACTGATCTTTCTTTATGTCCTAGCCATAACTGTAACACCACATTCTGCACTTTCTCATTTCCTTCTCTATGAACAGTATGTTTTGTCTGTATAGTGTGCATGAAACAATACTTTTTACTGTGTACTGTTATATGTGATAATAACATATCAAATCAAAATCTTTGGACTGCAGAGGAAACTGGAGCACCTGGAGGAAACCCACGCAGAGGGGAAAACATGCAAACTCCACACAGTAACCCAGCATTTAACCTGGATCCCTGATGTTGTGAAGTAGCAGTGCCATCCAACTGTCTGTGAGACAGTTCTCCAATTTTGGCACAAGCCCCCCCCAATATTAGTAAAAAGGACTTTGCAGGGTCAACAGGGCTGAGCTTCGAACGATGCCAGATGGTTTAATCTTGAAGCGGCCAACATTGACAGTACCACACTCCAAGTTCAACTCCTGTGAACACTGTTCACATGTCAAGAAACTACCTGCAAAGCAGCAACCACAACAATTTCATAAAAAGAATTGCAACATGTTCAAAGGTTTCACTACACAACTACCCAGACCCCTTCAACATTTAATCCCCGTGGATCACTGACTACTTCCGAGTGATCAATCTCTCTATGGTTGTCTTTATGAGGAATGATTCCAGCTTTGGACAGTTCTGTGATTATTTGATAAGCTGAGAATGGCAAAGGGAAACTTACTTGTTCATCCGATGATAATGAATCCAATGAAATCCTATAAACTGACCAGGAAAAAAGGTGACGATTTCTCAGTCCCTACAGTACATACAGAAGGATAATGATTATTTTTAGCAATATTATAGATATTTGTCTGATACTTTACACTGTCTGTATCACTGAAAACAGCGAGCAATGGGATTCAGGCCATAGTTATGCAAGTAGGAAGCAAAACATTCATCCACTCAATGATTAATGGGAGGTGCTTTGTGTTAGAATCACTGCTTAATTGACAATGGAGCCACGTTTGGAGTTTTAGCTCACATGTTGAAGGGATTAATTGACTTGGGCCATATGTAATTACCACCTTCAGGTACCATATTCATAGAATCCCTACAGTGCAGAAGGAGGCCATTTGGCCCATTCAGCCCACAACAACAACAATCCCAACCAGGTCCTATCCTCATTACTCCACACATTTATCCTGCTAATCCCATTAACCTACGCATTCCAGATACTAAGGGACAATTTAGTATTACCAATCAACATAACACACACATCTTTGGATTGTGGGGGGAAACCGGAATACCCAGAGGAAACCCAAGCAGACACAGGAAGAATGTACAAATTCCACACTGACACTGACCTAAGTCAGGAATCGAACTCAGGTCCCTGGAGCTGTAAGGCAGCAGTGCTAACCACTTATTCAGCTTTTAAATGACCTGGTTATTGTTAACCAGTAATTACCAGGACAGAAAAAACACAATTTAGGAGATTCAGATTGAAGTTAAATGGTTCATACTGATAATAGCTAGTTCAAGCACTAAAAAAAACTGATACTATTAAATATGCAAAGAACAGATCCTCAAGTTGAACTTAATTTATGGCAAAGTTGCTAAGGGATCAATTTTCCCCAGATATTTGAGCCATTCAAGATCCTCCAAGGTAGCCAAGATGGGTTCTTAGAGCTGAAAGGCCAGTTTAGCCCATCTTTAGCTTCCTGCTCCCCAGAGAGGTAACAGAATTTCCCTTCTCCTCTCCACTACCTGTACTACAATCGCAGTAGCAACACTAGACCATCCCAGGAGTCTCTCAGCACTTGTGTTAGACGTATCTCTCCCACCACAGTATTTCTTTGATACCTACATCATTGATACACCTATGAACATGGAAAATTGACAGAGCAGGAACAACCAAATTGTATATCATGTGAACACAGGAAACTGGCAGGCATGAAAAAACAAGTATTTCATTAAAGTTACATCACAACAGTAATGCCTAGGGTGGAGTTTGATGTAGACATGCACAAATTCTGAATCAGCTGAACTATTTAACTTTGGTCTGAAGTATGGGAAAGACAGATCCAATGTTTACTCAGGAATGACCTCAATGTGCAGTGTGTGTTCTATTACTTTGTGATAGAGATGTAAATGCTTGTGAGAGACAGTTCAGATATTGAGAACTGTCAAGAGATCTAAAAATCCCAGTTTAAATTTTGGAATAACACTGCCCAACTACGTCTTTGAGAATGAAAAACAATCTATTTTAGTCGATTCAATAGATGATTGCTGATACGAATCTAAGGGTTTTCATTATACATTATTACTGCTTGACTACTTCTACAATCTGCCATTATCACAGTGGCAAAGGAGAGAGATCTTGTAACTTCATAGTTTCATTGATAGCTCCCAGAGGTTATTAAAGGACTAGATGTCTTTGGTGTGGGATTATGAATATAATTTTGTTTATAAGGAATTAAGCACTTGGGATTTAAATGTATTAACTTGGCCTTCATGATTTTTTTTTCCATACATCGAAGTTTGTAATAGATACTTAGAACTTTATTTTACTTGATCTCAGCATGGCTCCTACATTTTGCACATGATGCATAATGATCATGGAAGATGTAAGGACAAAGGGTATTGAGTGGAGAGGCATGAATTGGAACTAAATTGGCATTGGACTAAGGAGCTATGAGATAAGCTAGGTGTCATGAGTTGGTATTAAAATTGGCATAGGGGCTGTAAAGGGTCATGAGGATGTATGGAGAGCCATGAATTGCAATGACCAATCAGGGTGGATCATTGGAGGTTGGTGGAAGAGTTGGCGTGAATAAGTAGAGTATCGAACAAAACAAATGCTATGAAGTCGCAGAGAATCAAGATAAGTGTTTTAACCCATGTCTCCTGCAACGAAGGCAGAGGACTTAACCCAATATCACAATAATCACATCCTTTTCCCTAAGGTGCATATATCACATAGAGAAATGTCTCAACTTTAGCTACTTGCCTCTTAAAAAAAAAATTCCAGCCCAGTATCTCCTCAGAGAGTGCAAAAAACTCCAAAGTGCAGGATTGATATGAGAACACAAATGCTCTCTAACACTCTCCAGTCAATACCAGTCCAAGAGATTACATGTTACTCCTCAAAACAGTTACTTTCCAAACAGTGTGACCTTTGTTCACATTTAGAATTGGTTCAGCATCCTCTTGCAAGTATAGAGGAAGCGGGCATCTAGCCAGTAATGTGTTCATGAGGCTAGCCATTCTCTGGGAAAAGAACCACTATCTGATGCCTAGTCTATTCCTACTCTTAAAGAGATTAAGTCTCCCCTCAAGTAGTGTTGACTGACTTGAGGTGGCATCATTGCTGCCCAAAATCATATTTCCTCCCAAAGGCCTGAAGCTAATAAAAAGCTCAGATCATGCAGACTAGACACCTCAATTGTGAAAATGGTGCTGCCTGAGTCCATTGCAAGAGGCATGTACTCTTTGTGCTTCACTCCCTGCCGTCCAGTTCTGGCTGGAATCAGATGTTCAGATTCAGTCTTGTTGTCTTTGGCAACACTAACATTGCCTAATAACTTGAGGCAGCAGATTGAGATATCTTGAATCAAGCAAACTGTACCAAAAGGGGGAAAAACTCTGGAATCCTATCCAAAATATCAGTAAACTCCAATTGACCATGTACATAGAAAATCACTATTCGCATCTGTTCTGACCTTTCAATTTTGAACAGACATGAACAACAGACCTCTTCCTGTCAAATACTCTCTTCACTGATATCCACATTAGCTGTGTCCCCAGTTTAGGGCAGTTCACTAATTACCTGATGATCTAAAAAGGGTGTAGTTTCCTGATCATAATTAACGTCAGAATCTGATTTTGTAGATATTGTACTCAAAGATAATTTTGTTGGTATGTCCAGTGTTTCCAATTGTTCCTAAATAGAAAGATATGATTATTATTAGCAATGCTGTGTATATTTTTCTATTACTCAATACTGCCTCCTCCACTGAACAAGGGAGACCATTGAGATTGAGAGTATACATGGTGAAATAGCAACCAAAGATTACTCTGAGCCATTGGTTTCCATGTCTGCTAATGTGACGGATTCACCGCTTATTGGACAAGGAATGTTCATTGTGGACGATAGAACATTTTTTCATATATAAAATGCAGTTTGTAAATCCTTTCATTTGATTTATCGAGAATAGTGAGGGGAACAAAAACAGAAAATGCTGGAAAATCTCTGACAGTGTCTGTCGGGAGAGAATAGAGCCAACATTTCTAATCTGGGTGACTTTTCATTAGAGGTGAGAAGAGGTTTGTCTAATTGGATAGTTGACAATTTTGGAGTGTTATTGTGAGTGAATAGATTAAACTAGTTTCACTAAAAGAGAGAAAAAGTCCAAAATCAAGCTCAGGGATAAATAAAGCTGCCTGGCACTCTGCATGTACAAAATCACCATCCACAGTCACTAACTTTTAATACACATCACTGACCTGACTTTGCTGCTTAATCTCTTCACTTGCATCCCTGGATTTGGAAGGTTCTAAAGGAACCCTTTCATTCTCAAGATACTGGGAGGTTTCCAGAGCTTCAGCTTGTTCCTCACGCTTTGGGCTCAGATCTATTTCACCATCAGTTTCCATTTTTGATTCTGGCATTGAACTGGTTACTGCTAATTTCTGTGTTCATAAACAGAAAGATTTCAATAATGATCAGATAGTAGCAGCTTTTGGGAGGGCTCAGTAGTGACTGAAACTGGAGCTGTTCTCATTGACTTTTGAATGTTGATCTTTGAAGACAAGTAGCCAGGGAACAACTAAATTTAATTGCAAGTATTGGACCAAAGTAACTTGCGGTGGAAGGAGTTATAATGACTGAGTTAAAAAAAATTCAAAATAGAACACCATAAATACAGTCACATGGAAAACTTAGTTAGTTATATTGTGGTTAGATGAAATTGATAGGGCTTAATTCCACAGGGCTCAGTGTTAGGACTCTTGCTGATTGTTTTATGCATTAATAATTTGGACTTGAACATGGGCATGATTGGAAAATTTGCAGACAACACAAAAATTGGCCATGTAATAGTGTAGATAGCTGTAAGTTCCAAACTAATATAGATGGGTTGTTGGAGTGGGCAGGAAAGTGGCAAATAGAATCCTTTGATAAGTGTGCAGTAATGCATTTAGGAGTCAAGCAGTGAAAGGGAATGTACAATAAATGGGAATGTACTGAGAGAAGTAGATGAAGTGAGAGGTCTTGGTGTGCAAGTGCACATGTCCCTAAAGATAGCAGTACAGGTATTTAAATTGTCAAGAAGGCATATGGAATGCTCTCCTTCATTGGCAGAGATATAGAATGCAAAATTGGAAGTGTGTAAGACACTGGTGAGGCCACAACTGGAGTAGAGATATGACTCTAACCAGCAAAGAAGTTTTCCTCTGTTTCTCATTGGCTCCAATTTTGCTAGAGCTTCTTGGTGCCACATTCAGTCAAATGTTGCCTCTATATCAAGGGCAGTCACTCTCATCTCACCTCTGGCCTTTAACTCTTGGTCCATGTTTGTACCAAAGCTATGATGAAGTCAGGAGCTGAGTGACTCTGGCAGAACCTAAATTGAGTGTCTGTGAGCAGGTTATTGCTGACTAAGTGTTGCTTGATAGCACTGTTGATGACTTCTTCCATCTCTTTGCTGATGATCAAGAGCAGGCTGCTGGGGTAGCAATTGGTTTAATTGGATTTCTCCTGTCTTTTGTACATTACATAACTTCATAATTTTCCCCATTGCCAGATGGATGCTAATACTGTAGCTGTACTGGAACAGATTCGCTAAGGGCAAAGTAAGTTCTGAAGCACAAGTCTTCAGTACTATTGCCGGAATATCGTCAGGGACTGAAGACTGATGCTAGGGAGCTGAGATGGATCAATTCTGTAAACTTTAGGATAGTAATGGAAAAAGATGCTTTCCTACGACTAAGATGCTGAATTGGGGAAAAGCTAACTATAGCCAGATTAGACAGGGAATTGGTGGCTGTTGATTCGGAGAGGCTTCGAGGATACATCCACATCTGGCATGTGGGAGTCTTTTAAGAAGCAGTTGATAGGGCTGCAGGACAGTCATGTGCCTGTAAAAAGGAACGATAGGAAAGGTAGGCTTCGAGAGCTGTGGATAACTGGAAATTGAGGGTTTGATCAAAAGAAAAGAGGCAAACGTTAGGTCCAAGCAACTAAAAACAGACTGAGCACTGGAGGAATACAGAGAAAATAGGAAAGAACTCAAACAGGCAGTTAGAAGAGCAAAAAGGAGTCATGAATTGTCTTTAGCAGACAGGATTAAGAAGAATCCTAAGGCATTTTATTCACATGTTAGGAACAAGAGAGCTGTCAGGGAAAAAACAGACCACTCAGGGATAAAGGAGAAGAATTATGCTTAGAGCCCAAGGAAGTGGGTGAGATCCTAAATGAATATTTTGCAACAGTATTCACAAAGGAAAGGGACGTGTTGACTGGGAGTGTCTCAGAGAGACGTGTTGACCCATTAGGGAAAATTTCAATTACAAGGGAGGAAGTGTTGGGTTTTCTAGAGAACATTAAGACAAACAAATTCCTAAGGCCTGATGGCATCTATCCTAGGCTGTTCAGGGAGACTACAGATGAAATTGCTGGGCCTCTAACAGAAATCTTTGTCTCTTCACTGGACATAGGTGAGAATTGGAGGATAGCAAATGTGGTTCCGTTATTTAAGAAAGGTAGCAAGGTTAACCCGGGTAATTATAGGCTGGTGAGGTGAGGATATAGATAGGCTGGAAAATTGGGCAGAGAAATGGCAGATGGAATTTAATCCGGATAAATGCAAAGTGATGCATTTTGTAGGAATAATGTAAGGGGCAGCTATACAATAAATGGCAGAACATCAGGAGTATAGACACACAGAGGGACCTGGGTGTGATGGTCCATAGATCCTTAAAGGTGACAACACAGGTGGAGAAGATAGTGAAGAAGGCGTATGGCATGCTTGCCTTTATAGAACAGGACATAGAGCATAAAAATTGGCATAGGATGTTGCAGCTATATAGAACGGTGGTTAGGCCATATTTATAATACTGTGTCCAGTTCCGGTCGCCACACTACCAGAAGGACATGGAGACTTTGGAAAGAGTACAGAAAAGGTTTTCCAGGATATTGCCAGGTTTGGAGGGTCTTAGCTATGAGGAGAGATTGGGTAAACTGGGGTTGTTCTCCCTAAAAAGATGAAGGATGAAAGGCGACCTAATACAGGTGTATAAAATTATGAAGGGCATAGATAGGGTGAACAGTGGGAAGCTTTTTCCCAGGTCGGAGATGACGAACACAAGGGGTCACAGGTTCAAGGTGAGGGGGGTAAGGTTTAACACAGATGTCAGAGGGACATATTTTACACAGAGGTTGGTGGGCGCCTGGAATGCACTGCCAAACAAGGTAGAGGCGGACACACTGGGATCGTTTAAGACTTATCTGGATATCCACATGAACAAACTGGGAATGGAGGGAAACAAATGAATAGTCTAGTTGGAAGCGTAAGAGGTGCAGGCTTGGGGGGCCGAAGGGCCTGTTTCCTGTGTTTACTGTTCTTGATTCTTTATTCTTTGTTATCTATTTGGCACTTATAGCTGAAGATGTTGTGAATGCTTCAGCCAGAAGAATATGCCAGGCCATGAAGTTACAGATTGTAGTTGAGTACAGTTCTGCTGCTGCTTATGGCGCATTACACCTCATTGATGCCAGGTATTGAGTTGCTAGATCTGTTCAAAGTTGATCCCATCGAGCAAGGTGGTAGTGCCACACAACATAATGGAGCTTATTCTCAATATGAAGATGGGACAGAATGACTATGGTAGGCTATTGCTTGATGAGTTTGAACAGAATTCCTATAGTACAGAAGGACACCATTTGGTCCATCAAGACTGCACCAACAACAATCCTACCAGGCCCTATCAACTTAAGCCCATGTATTTAGCCTGCAAATCCCTCTGACATTAAGGGTGAATTTAGGATGGATAATCCACCCAACCTGCATATCTTCAGACTGTGGGAAGAAACCTGAAGAAATCCACTCAGACACGGGATCAAGGTTGGAATTGAACCCGGTCCCAGATGTTGAGAAGCAGCAGTACCAACTGCTGTCCCAATGTGCTGCCTAGCTGTCTGTGAGACAGCTTTCCCAATTTTGGCACAAGCCTTCAGATGGTAGTAGGGAGGATTTTGCAGCATTGATAAGGCTGTGTTTGTCATTGAGCCTCGAGTGAGGCCAGATAGTCCAATGTTGAAGCTGCCAATAGTAACACTACCATACTCCAAATCCATCTCCTTGAACACTGTTCATGCGTCAGGAAACAGCCTGCAAAGCAGCGACAATAACAGTTTCAGAAAGGGAATTGCAACTTGTCCAAAGAAGGTTTCACTGCACAATTATCCGGACCTCTCAACATTTAATCCCCGTGGATCACTGAGTACTTCTGAAGGTCATTCTCTCTATAGTTGTCTTCATAAGGAATGATCCCAGCTTTGGACAGTTCTGTTCTTATTCAAAAAGTTGAGAATGGCGAAGGGAAACTTACTTGTTGTTGTTCTTCTTCATCTTCTGATGGTAATGGTGTCGATAAAAAGCCATGGATTAACCAATCAATAGTGTGACGTCTTCTTTTCAGCTTCTGTATGACATACAGAAGGATAATGGTTATTTTCAGCAATGTTGCAGATATTTGTCTGATACCTCACACTGCCTCTATCACTGAAAACTGTGGAACAATGGGATTCAGGCCATACTTATGCAAATACGAAGCAAAGCATCTATCTACTCAATGATTGGTGGAAGGCGCTTTGTCTAACTGATAGAGTCATCTCATAATTGACAATGGACCCTCTTTTGGAGTTTTAACATGGGTATTGAAGAGATTAATTGGCTGGGGCCAGCATCGAGTATCTATTACACTATTATCAGTGATTCGCAATTCTATCTCTCATAGAATCCCTGAAGTGCAGAAGGAGGCTTTCTGGCGCATCAAACCTGCACTGACAATGCCAACCAAGCCTTATTTCCATAACCCCACATATTTAACTTGCTAATCCCTCTTACCTATGCAATCCCAGGACATTAAGGGGCAATTTAGGATAGCCAAGCAACCTATCCTGCACATACCACTTTACCACCAATATGTCTCCTGTTCCACCAAAGGAACAGGTTGCTTTGTGTGGTAGTACTGTTGGCAGCTTCAATATTAGATCATCTTGCATTGTTCAAGGCACAATGACAAACACAGCTTGCTACACAAATATCAAACGTGCCTACCGCTCTATCGTCTGCCCACACTTTGGCAAATCAGACCATAAGGCAATGCTCTTGCTCCCATCTTACAAGGAAAAACTGAAGCGGAAGAATCCATTAAAGAAAGTCGTGCAATGTTAGTCTGAGGAATTGGATGATCTCCTCCAGGAGCCACCCAGAATCAGTGGACTGGTGAGTGTTTAAAAACTCTGCGACCAGCCTAAATAAATATGCCACTACAGTAACCGACTTCATTAGTAAGTATGTAAAAGATTGCGCCACAGTTAGACGAACAAGGATATCCACTGTTTGTTTGAGGAGTTCAAGTCAGGTGACCCTGACCTATACAAGAAAACCACATACAATCCAAGGAGATCCATCAAAGACACCAAAGTAGCAGACCAAGCCAGCCACACTGAGCTCCGCCGACTATGGCAAGGTCTGCAAGATATAACAAGCTACAAGATGAAGACACGTAAAATTGCCGACTCCAATGCACGCCTCCCTGATGATTTCAATGCATTCTACGCCTGGTTTGAGCAAGGAGTCAGCAAGAAGCGTACTTCACCCTGGAAGCCTCAAACAAGCCTATATTTGAGGTCACCATTGCAGATTCCGAGCAGCTTTCCCGAAGATCAACCCACTGAAAGCGACTGGCCTGGATGGCATATCCTGATGAGCATTCAGATCCTGCATGGATCAGCTGGCGGAAGTATCCACAGGCATCTTCAACTTCTCTTTACAACAATCTGAGGTCCCTATCTGCTTCAAGAAGACAACCATCATCCAACTACCAAAGAAAAGCCAAGCAGTGTGCCTTAATGACTATTGTCCTTTCACTCTGATATCCATCATTATGAAGTGCTCTGAAAAACTACCCATGTCACAAACCAATTCCAACCTCTTGGATCACCCGGATCCACTACAGTTTGCCTACTGCTACAACAGGTCCACAGCAGATGCCATCTCCCTGGCGCTGCACTCAATCCTGGAACACCAAGATAACAAAGACATCTATGTGAGACATCTATTTATTGACTACAGCTCAGCCTCCAACACCGTTATTCCCACAAAACTCATCTCCAAACTCCGTGGCCTGAGCCATGACTCCTCCCTCTGCAACTTGATCCTGAACTTCCAATCCACAGGCCACAATCAGTAAGGTTAGGCAACAACACCTGCTCCACAATTATCCTCAACACCAGTGCTCCAGAAGGCTGTATTCTCAGCCCCCTATTGTACTCCTTGTACATTTATGACTGTGTGGCCAAATTGCCCTCCAACTCAATTTTCAAGTTTGCTGGTGACATCACCGTAGTGGTTTAGACCTCAAACAATGATGAGACAGAGTGCAGGAATGAGACAGAGAATCTGGTGAACTGGTCCGGCAACAATAATCTCTCCCTCAACGTCAACAAAACAAAGGAGATCGTCATCGACCTCAGAAAATGTAGCAAAAAACATGGTCCTGTCTACATCAATGGGGACAAGTAGAAATGGTCGAAACCTTCAAATTTTTTAGATGTTCAGATCATCAACAACCTGTCCTGGTTCTCACTTGCCGATACTATAATTAAGAAAACCCACCAACACCTCTAATTTTTCAGAAGACTAAGGAAATTTGGCGTGTCAGTTATGACTCTCACCAACTTTTATGGATGCACCATAGAATGTATTCTTTCTGGTTGTTTCACAACTTGGTATGGCTCCTGCTCTGCCCAAGATCACAAGAAACTACAAAAAGTCTTGAATGTAATCCAATCCATCACACAAAACCACTGTTCCATCCATTGACTGTTTACACTTGCTGCTGCCTTGGCAAAGCAGCCAGAATAATTAGAGACCCCATGCACCCCAGACATACTCTCTTTCACCTTCTTCCATCGGCAAAAAGATACAAAAGTCTAAAGTCACACACCAACCAACTCAAGAACAGCATCTATCCTGCTGCCATTAAACGTTTGCATGAACCCTACCTTGCATTAAGCTGATCTTTCTCTACATCCTAGCTATGACTGTAACACCACATTCTGCAGTTTCTCGTTTTCTTCTCTGTGAACAGTATGCTTTGTCTGTATAGCATGCATAAAACAATATTTTTCACTGTATACTGATACATACGATAATAACACATCAAATCAAAATCTTTGGACTGAGAGAGGAGCTGGAGCATCCACACAAATATGGGGAAAACATGCAAACTCCGCACAGCTCCCAAGGTCAGAATTGAACCCGGGTCCATGATGCTGTGAGGCAGCCATGCTGTAAACACTGTGCCACCATGCCAGCCAGCTGTCTGTGAGACAGCTCCCCAATTTTGGCACAAGCTCCCTGATGTTAGTAAGGAGTACTTTGCAAGCTGTGTTTGTCATTGTGCGTCGAGCAATGCAAGATGATCTAATATTGAAGCTGCCAACAGTACTGCCACACTCCAAATTCAACTCCTGTGAACATTGCTCACATGTCAGGAAACTGCCTGCAAAGCAGCAGCAACAACAACAGTCTCACAAAGAGAATTGCAACTTGTTCAAAGAAGGTTTCAGTGCACAACTATCTAGACCCCTTCAACATTTAATTCCCGTGTATCACTGACTACTTCCGAGAGGTTATTCTCTCTATGGTTGTCTTCATGAGGAACGATTCCTGCTTTGGACAGTTCTATGGTTATTCAATAAGCTGAGAATGATGAAGGGAAACTTACTTGTTCTTTCGCTTCTTCTAATGATGATGATTTCAGTGAAATGTCATGAACTGACCAATCAACAGTGTGACGTCTTCTTGTCAGCTGCTACACGAAACACAAAAGGATAATGATTATTTTTTAGCAATATTACATATATTTGTCTGATACTTTGCACTGCCTCTATCACTGAAAACAGCAGAATAATGGGATTCAGGCATACTTATGCAAGTAGGAAGCAAAGCATCCATCCATTCAAATGATTAATGGAAGGCACTTTGACTAACTGATAGAATCATCTCCTAATTGACAATGGATCCTTTTGGAGTTTTAGCTCACATAATTGATTAATTGACTTGGGTCATATATAACTACTACCCTCAGGTACCATATTCATAGAATCCCTACAGTGCAGAAGGAGACCATTTGGCCCATCGAGCCTGCAACGACAACAGGGCCTGGTTAGGATTATCTTCATTATTCCACATATTTATCCCACTAACCTACGCATCCCAGGACACTTAAGAGGAAATTTAATATGACCAATCAACATGATCAAATATCTGCTCGTTGCATGATTGCCATTCATCATGCTAGTTTTTTTTATTCCAGATTTTTTTAGTAACTGAATTTAATTTCTAGAATGGCCATGGAGGAATTTGAACTTTATCTTCAAGTCATTGGTCTAGGCCTCCCAATTACAAGTCAAGTAATGCAACCATGAGATTCCTATACCCAGATACACCCTAACTTTGGGTAATTCTGTATACACCCGAAAATCTGAAGCATCTACAATTCATCCTTTATCAGAGTCAGTTGATGAACTTAAAAACGATGGAATTTAAGTGCTTGGTTTTGAAAACAGACCTTGATGTCTTCCTGCATGCATTTGGATTATAAATAGAGAGAAGTGTCTTTTTTAACAATCTGCAAATCATTTTCTATTCTCTGCACTTCCTCCTGCTCTGAAGAAAGCTGCTCATGAAGATCTAGAGATACTTATGCGTGGTAACTTAGATCTAGAGATATTTTTGCGTAGTAACTTAGGAAGCCAAGGGAACTATTGACACATTTAATTTTCACGATTGCCAGATATAGAATCTGAGGGGCATCAAAAAAAAACCATTGTCAAGAGATATCTGGGGCCAAACAATATAGAAAATACTTGTACTTGCATTTTCAAAAAGCTTTTGGTTATGTAGCTCCCAATTAAGGTGCATAAATGGCTGTGAAACAACAACTAATGATCATATGTTCAAACTAGAAAAAAGCGAGCAGTCATATTCCATGGAGATGGTGTGTTTCCTCTCCAGTGCAGAGTCGATGGGCCAAATGACCTTTTCTGCACTGTAGTGATTCTATGATTCTAAGATTCTTTCAAAATACAGAAATATGTGAATAAATTTGTAAAGTGGGTGACAAACAAATATTAATTTGAAGTCAAGCTAATCCATTAACTAATTAGCATATTATAGAATCATAGAATTATATAGTGAAGAGGCCCTTTGGTCCATTACGTCTGCACCAACGCAAATTAAATACCTGATCTCCCACATAATTCCATTTACCAGCATTTGGCCCATGTTATGTTATGACATGCCAAGTGCTCATCCAGGTTATGAGGCAACCACCTTTACCACCCTCACAGGCAGCACATTCCAAATTGGATAAAAACGTTTTTTTTCACATCCCTCTAGACGTTCTGCTCCTGACTTTGAATCTATATCCACTCATGACTGACCCTTCAACTAAGAGCGATGGCTGCTCCTTATCCATGCTCCTCATATATTTGTACACGCTGATCAAGTGGTCCTTGGTCTTCTCTGCTCCAACAAAAACAACCAAAACCTACCCAAACTCTGAATATAAGTGCATCGTCCCAGGCAGCATCCTGGTAACACACACAGACACACGCTTACCTTTTGGGGTAAAATGATCAGAATAGGGAGACTAGCGAAAAGCAGAAATAAGTGTG
This sequence comes from Sphyrna mokarran, assembly GCA_024679065.1. Taxonomy (NCBI): domain Eukaryota; kingdom Metazoa; phylum Chordata; class Chondrichthyes; order Carcharhiniformes; family Carcharhinidae; genus Sphyrna; species Sphyrna mokarran. The sequence continues at coordinate 15,324,188 of JAGIQG010000011.1, forward strand.
TTCAGTTACCTGGGTTCCATAATTGAGGGTATACATAGTATCCTCTAGGAATCTGGAAGATTTGTTGCCTATCTGTGCAAAGCTAAAGGACAGCTGAGAACAACTGGAGCAGAAGTTGGAAAGAGAGTGAGAAGCTGTCATGGTCCATGTCGGGACAAATGACAGGAAAGAGAAGGGAGGATATCTTGCCAAGGGCATATCTGACATTAAAAACAAAATTAGAAATGGATTCTTATGCATAGTCACCTCAGGATGTCTACCCAAGCCACTTGCTAATTGGCATAGGCTTAGGAAGATCAGAAGAATGAATGTGTGACTGATAGGTTTGGGAAACAGCTATTCTATTCATGAAACGCTGGCACCAAAACCAGGGCTGGAAGGAGATGCACTTCTGGATCCAAGCAAAACGGATGATCAGAATTGTGGTTAAGACTTCAAAATAGCAGGGGGGAAAGAGACCTGCTGAAAATAACAAAATCTAAACTTAAAATAAATGTGTGATTGCAGTAACTATCAGACAAAAATAAAGAACTCAGGTGAAACAAATGATCAGATATGGTTATAGAACATAAATATTAATTGACATATGAAAGCCACATCAACCCTTTCCCACGTTCCAGCTTTTACAGTGTTTACCTGGGGGGTGGAGAAGACCAAATTTTGGAGTAAAAAAGGAACTTCCTCCTCCTGTCCATGAAAAACACCAAAGCAAAACACCCAGGATCCAAATAAACTTCATTGCAGCGTATGTGTACAAAATATTAACAAACTAATCCCCACCCATCAACATCATTGATGCCAGCCATTCATTTCATCGTTGGTTTCAATAAGTATATCCTAGCCTTGGGCAGTTCAATAATGACCTGATAAGATTCCAATGATGTGGAAAGGTCTCTTTCTCTTACCTGCTCTGAGTGACTCAATTGCCTTGAAGATGCAACTTCAGTCCGTAGAAGATTCTTATTCTCCTCTTTTCCTTTGTCTTTCCGTAATAAAAATTAAATCGACCACCATTATTGTTAATAATGCTGCAGAATTGTTTCCATTGCTCCAAACTGCCTCTTACACTGAACAATGCACAACAGTGCAAAATAAGAAACCGATTTGATTTTTTTTATTTTCAAAGAATTCATTCATGGGATGTGGGCATCACTGGCCAGACCAGCATTTGATGCCCATCCCTGCCCTTAAACTGAGTGGCTTATTAGGTATTTCAAAGGACATTTAAGAGTTAACCACGTTGCTCTGGATTCATATGACCAGGTAAGGATGGCAGATTTCTTCTCTAAAGAACATTAGCAAACCACTTAAGATTTTTACGACAATCAACTATGATTTCACGATCATTGTTAGATTTTTAATTCCAGATTTTTTTAAATCAAATTTCACCATCTGAGATGAGATTCAAACCCAGGTCCCCAGAGCATTACCCTGGGTCTCGGATTACTAATCAGTGACAATATCATAATGCCTTAATTTTGTCTGCTGGAAGTTGAAGGAACATTTTTTCAACTGCTCTATATAACTAACTTAAATTTCATCCATTCCACAGAATGCAAAGTCAACCAAATATAATTTGACTAGCTTTGAGACAAAAGGATCCTATAGGAAAAATATGATTTTAGAAGAGCCAAAGAGAAATAATTCCTGCACCTCATATAAGTGATAGCTTGGACATGGTATGCAGAAATATATTCAGATTAAATTAACTTTGAGACAAGTTCCTGTTAAGGAACATCCAAAAAGAACAGAAAGAATCACATCATGTCCAAACCTCAGGGTTTGCATTCATCTTTCTTCCTTTGACTACATTCCAGTCATGGCAACATTCTCCACTTTATCCAGTTGACTATCCTTTCTGCCTCCTCTGCAATGTGACTATGACTGCTTGCTTATATTTCTTGTTTCATTGTTACCACCTTTTCCCTTGCACCATCATCCCTTTGTCTCTCAATTACTCCTGTCTTCCACCCATTTCAGATTTTTCCGTTGTTCCCTCCCTCCACTATTTCTGTAATCTGGAGTTCTTTAAACTTGATTAAATCTCCAACATCTTTCAACTTCAATGTTATCTTTGTTTTCCTCTCCACAAATGCATTCTCTGTTCTTATTTATATCAAGAGATCAACTGTTGTGCCAAGTCTCAGTCTTGTCTGCTCCTTTCCCTATCTGAGTGATTCTACCAGGTGTTCCCCATACTTCAAAATTTCTTCCCAATGTTGACAGTATTGCTGATGAGTGGGATAAGAGGATTGTCCTGGTTTGGTCGCTATGGCAGCGTTGGCAGACTCCAGTGTTCTCAATAATTGTGTCAGCTGTATCTCCCTTCACAGTATTTTATCAGGTGTCCAGCCTGGATGCCACTGCTTTACTGTCTTTGGCTAGTGTCATTGATGCCCAAGATTCAATCTCTTTGTTGGGTGCATCTAGTCATTAATGTTTTAAATGCCAGCTCTATGATTCTCTCTCTTTGAGTACAATGCCTAAAGAGGGCATTGGCAACTAGGAACTGGTCATTTATGGTTATGTTTGGTAAGGAACTGCAGTAATTTGTTGTTATCTTCTGCAAGTTCTGAAAGAGCAGGAAGCTCTCCTGCTCTGACTACCTGCCAAAGGCATTTTGGCTGAAATCAACCTGTTGCCTACTTAATAGACACACCATTCTTGACCATCAAGTCAGACTTGAACCTGGAAGTTCTGACTCGAAGGCAGGACACTACCCACTGCACCACTTCTGCTGCCCATGACTAGCCTGATATAATGATCAGTGAACAATACTATTACATCCTTCCTGAATCACTGAATCACTGAATCACACTGTTTGCAGTGTGCACACTGCTGTCTCAATTCCCGTTGTTTGATGCAATCGCATGTCCAGAACTATCAGTCCCCCCACTTCTAATTATCACTGTGACACCATTGTTGCTTTATGACTCAAGGCAGTATACTGAATAAATCAAGCTTCACCAAAAGGTGAAAAATCCTAAAATCACACTATCCTTTTATTAATTGAGAGTGACATTGAGATGTCTGCAGTTTCCACTTTCTCTGGTTCAATGTCTGAGGCTACTGGTGAGATTACTGTACCTGCTATGAAAACAGCATTGTAAGGATTCCTTTCAGACACCTGTATTGAAAAACCTATTATTTTTAGCAATGCTGGGTCAAAACATAGAAAAGTTACAGCATAAAAATAAGCTTTTCAGCTGATATGTTAAGGGGTTAACATTCCACGAGTCTCCTACGATCTTCGCCATTTGTAAAAAGGGTTTTGCAAGCTGAGATCTTGCAAAACTGCAAATGCATTGGTTGCTTAAAGATAAAGTGAAAAGTCTCCATTAGCTTAAAGCTGTCATTAACTTTATCTTGTTTAAAACAACCTGTACTAATATGAGTACATACCCCTTATTCTGAATTGTCACTCTGGCCTTGTAAATAACGAAACAGAACAAAACTTTTGCTTTATTAAATCAATCTAGACTGGACTTGGCTAAATGCTGTCCTTGTTTGAAGGCAGTAACATTCACTTTATGGGCAAAGTAATGTCCCAAGATATGAGAATGGTTGCTATCTCACACTGAAGCAACGGTGGATATGTCATTTTGATGGCAACTAGAGGGGTGGGTTTTCGATATATTTTTACTCATATACTGTATTTGTACTTACTTTTGCTGTTACTAAGCATATAATCTTGGTGAAGTTATATTGTATGTACGTGATTAATGACTGTAAAGAAGAGTAAAAAGGGGGAGAATCCCCCCATTCTAGAGACTATCACTTGGCTGAGCTCAGGATGCTGTTCTGAGTTAGTATAACAATTCTCAGAGAGCTGGACTTGCTTGAGAATAAAGGACTGGGTTTTCTTATACAGATCAGTGTCTTGTTCTTGCATCAACTACATATGGGTCTTTGAAAAACAAATCTGAAACAGCCAATCAGACCTGCATTAGCTGAAAAAACTAACCACTCCATTTTAATCCCATCTTCCAGCACTTGATCCATTGCCTTGAATTTTTCCAGAATGTTCTATTCAAATTTCAGATTTCCAGCATCCGCAGTATTTTGTTCTTATTAATACTGAACATCTGCCTAGCAATTTGCCTTCATTGCAAAAATGTTAACTGTTCACATGGAAAGTTTACTCAATCATTTCATTAGATTTATTGAGGGGAGATTTGTCCAGTGGATAAAATGATCTGCTTGTTGGAGTTATGCATCTTGGATGTTGAAAACAGTTGATTGGTTCAGCACACTTCAACCTGCCATGTTAACAAGGATTCCATTTGACATATAAGAGTACCATAAAGAGTACTTTAATTGTTTCCACAGGCTATTCGGTCCACCTTGTTGACCAACAAGGTGCATGCATTCGGCAGGTCGTGCAAGGGCTGCTCCTGGAGGTTACTTCAGGAGTGGCCTAGTGCTTCACGTCGTTAGTGTATGCTTAAACTGGACCATCAGATGGGCAACATGACAGCTCAGGGACTATCGCTGTTGCTGTGCAGACACATGGATTTGGGCCTGTGTCTGCGGGAGTTTGCGCGTTCTCCCCACGGTTGCGTGGGTTTTCTCCAGGTGCTCCGGTTTCCTCCCACATCCCAAAAATGTGCTCTTAGGCTGATTGGGTAACAAATTGTCCCTATATTGGTCTCTATATGTCATTAAGACGTTAGGATGGCGGCGCGGGCTCGTTGGGCCGAAGGGCCTGTTTCCCGTGCTGTGTTGTTCTTTGTTGTACCAGGAATCTCATTACCAGAATTGATCAGCTTTGAGATCACCTGCTATTGTTGTCATTGATGAACAGATCAAGTATTGGGGGGAGAGAAAGTGAGAGAATTGAAGTGATGCATGTTGCTGAGACCAAATTGGGAGGATGCAGCATGGATTCATGAATCTGGATTTCCAGAAGGCATACCGGTAATATATTAGCATGGATAGAGGATTGTTAACTAAAGAAAGCAAAGACTGGGTGTTTTTCTGGTTGGCGATCAGTGACTATTATATGCCTTAGGGGTCAATATTGGGACCAGAATTGTTTACAACAGATGATTTGGAATTGGGGACCAAGTATAGTATATGAAAATTCACAGATGACACTAAGATGAATGGCAGAGCAAAGTGTGCAGAGGATGCTGAAAGTCTACAAAGTGATACAGATAGTGTAAGTGAGTGAGCAAAGGTCTGGCAGATGGAGTACAATGTTGGTAAATATGAGGTCATCCATTTTGGTAGGAATAACAGCAAAATGAACTATTATTTAAATGGTAAAAAATTGCAGCATGCTGCTGTGCAGAGAGACCTGGGTGTCATTGTGCATGAATCACTAAGGGGCAATTTACATGGCTAATCCACCTAACCCACACATTGTTGGACTGGGGGAGGAAACTAGAACACCTGGAGAAAACTCACATAGACGCAGAGAGAATGTGCTGACTCCACACAAGCAGTGACCTAAAACGGGAATCGAACCTGGAACCCTAGCGCTGTGAGACAGCAGTGCTAACCACTTTGTCACCATGCGCCCTATGGTGCGTTAAAAGTACAGAAATAGGAGTTGTGATATTGACCTGTCAGAAGCCTGAACCTGCATCCAAGACTGAATAGTATTTACCACTAGCTAGTTTACATATGATCTCATCCACTTTGAGCGACTGTTAATGTTCTGTTTGTACTGCCTGATTTAGATCTCTGGAGTCAATAGATTCCCATCTGATTTTTCTACAATAATAATTGGATTAACCCACTTTATCAGATTTTCAACTTCCTGAAAGATATGAAGTTTCTCTGCTCTATCCAGTTCTGCCTTTGGTCGATCTCTCAACATTACTGGCGCTTTTCTGGGTGGGTGTATTTGTGATGTCACAGTTTCACCAATATTGAAGGTGTGTTCTCTCTTAAGGCTTAATTCCCTTGACCACATCTTCAACTCACTCAGGATGTCATCAGTAGTTGCAGTCATTACTTTCTTGATTAACTTCATATTTGCCCAAACTATATTACAAGAACGGGCATTGCAACATTTTTCACCACGATAAATGGAAGTGCTCGAGGCTGTTTTTTTGTAGAACACATTAAGTGCACATTGGCCTTTTACAACACTCTTCACTCCGGAGACAGTGCAAAAGCCCGAAGCATTTATAACACATTCACTTTAAAATTGATAAGAAATTAAATGACTTGAATGAAATAATGGGAAAATTTGAAGCTTACTTCAGCCCTCCATCATGTCTGAAGGAGAGAGGCTGGAATTTTCCAACTGCTCATGTTGATGGGATCTTCCAGTTCCGCTGACAGTGCAGCTTCACTACAGATTTCACTTTTGTTTTAGTTAGCTGTTTTTCCTTATCTTATACAAAGCATCCTTTCCAGATTTATTACAGCTTGGTTGCCAAGTTTGGTGACGTTTAAGAGATTAGTTGATAAGTATATGGAAGAGAAGGGAATGGTTTAGTTTGGAGGGTCATTGCTTTTCATATTGGTCGGCGCAACATCGAAGGCCGAAGGGCCTGTTCTGTGCTGTAATGTTCTATGTTCTATGGTTGAGTCCTGCTCTGACAAACACCGCAAGAAACTACAAAGGATTCTCAACATAGTCCAGTCCATCACACAAACCAATCTCCCATTCATTGACTCCGTGTACACTTGCCACTTGTTTAGCATGATTAAGGATCCCATGCACCACAGATACACACTTCCATCTTCTTCCTTTGGGAAAAAGATACAAAGGTCTGAGATCTTGTACCAACCGACTCAAGAACAGCTTCTTCCCTGCTGCCACTTTTGAATGGACCTGCCTCGCATTAAGTTGATCTTTTTCTACATCCCAACTATGTCTGTAACATTACATTCTGTACCCTCTCCTCTCCTTCTCCCCTATATACTCTATGTACAGTATACTATGTCTATATGGGGCAAGAAATTATACTTTTCATTGCATACTAATATATGTGACAATAATAAATCAAATCAAAGATACAGGTTTATGGGAATGACATTTGCTTGTGCACCTGTGTCAAGCTTGGAATTCATCAACATGTCGGAAATTTATAAATCAACCTTCCAGTTGTCTTCTTTTGAATTTGCACCGAAGAAAAGTTCAAATTCTGTGTCTGCATCATCGTCTGCAATATATGCACTTGCTTTGATTTTACAAATTTTAGCAAAGTGGTTCAGTTTATCAGAGTTCTTATACTGCTTTCTACTTGGGCAACTACTTGATGAATGTCCTGTTGCACACTGAGTGCATTTAATTTTTTAGCAGCAGTTCTATTATTTTTATCTGTCAATCTGTTGTTCCATACTGCTGTTTCTGTTCAACAGTATCCAGTACTCAACTATCTGCTTACTTCGGCATTTTATGTTCTGGAGAATTTACCACTTTCTCCAGCGTGAGAGCCACTTCTCTCAAAAATTGTTCTCTCGGAGAAGCAATTTGTGATCCCACAAATTTTTTTATCTCAGATGAGCGATTCTTTAAGCTTTCTAAATTCAAACGATTTTGCTCATTTTCTCAACTGACAAATGTTGTCACTGCTTTGCGTATATGAAAATTAAGTTACAGCTAGTATAGCAGACAGCACTGTCAGTAAGAATGGAAAGTGCTTACGTGCAGATAATGCAAAGTGAGGTCAGCAGTTGTTTATTTAGAGAAGTACTTATCTCACCTTGTGTCAATTTCTTAAACACCATGGTCCCTGCTGTGGCTAAAGCCACAGAAACCAAAGATAAGTACAAGAACTCATAACAAAAACAAGATATGGTGACATATTATGCTAATAATGGATTCAAAGGAGACAGTTTTCTATTGGATAGGAAAGAACAAAAAGCTATACAATGTTTGGTGGACTACGTATGTAAATTAAGGGTTAGAAAGTTGCTTGTTTCTCACTTGCTGTAATGACTTATAATTGCAATACATCTGAATGAATTGATAGAACACTCAGCAGTGCATGTGTGTCTTTCCCATGCACAAGTACTAAAGCTTGGAAGATTGAATATTCTCAGTGCCATAATATTGATTGTACCCAAGTCAATGAGATGTGCATGTAAACAAATTGTGGGCGAACGTTTCCACTCAAACTGCCACGTGTTTCACGGCAGGACAGGTGGTCCACCATAAACCAGTCATGAGATTTTCTGATCCTGCCATTATCAACACGGTTTCCCGTTGAATGCACCCCTCGCAATAACCCAATTAAGTACATGTATTATATATGTGCATTATTCAGCACATGCATTGGAGCTCAATACAACCTCTCCAATATCGTGACAGGATCTCTTTCCCAGAGGAAGGCGGAAATCTCATCTTTAACAAATGAATATCCTGCTAAGAGTAATTGGCTGTGGTATAGCCAGTAATGACGGGAATATATTCCCCATCAACCCTTTGGTGACAGGATAAGAAACCCCCCCTCTCCCATCCAAAAAATCCTGCCCTCGTCCCATTTCCATAACTTCTTTAAGTTTAAATATAATTATTCTGCAGATTCTGTCCCACCGAAATTAATTGTATAATTGTCCTTCTTCTTTCCTTAGACTTATCTTCCATCCAACTCCTGCTAATCCCATCCCTTCTCTCTGGAGAGACATATGTATTTTTTAAGATTTCTTCATTTTCTTTTTACCCTTTACATTTTCCCCAGTTTATATTGGAGAAATTGAATTCCTACTCTAATCCTCTGAAATTTGCCAAGAGATTTTCTCTTCAATCTCCTTCTCAATATCTGGGGGTTTTATAGCAATGTTCCATTATTACCTGATAGAACATAGAACATTGTAGCACAGTACAGGGCCTTCAGCCCTCAATGTTGTGCCAAGCTATGTCCAATCCCAAGATCAAACTATCCCCTCCCTATAATTCTGAGTGCTCCATGTGCCTATCAAATAACCGCTTGAAAATTCCTAAAGTGTCCGACTCCACTATCACAGCAGTCTATTACACATCCCAACCACTCAGTGAAGAATCTACCTCGGATACCCCTCCTTCATCTTCCACCATGAACCTTATAGATATGTCCCCTAGTAAAAGCTACATCACCTGAGGAAATAGTCTCTGCATGTCCATTCTACCAATCCCTCTCATCATCTTATAAACCTCTATTAAATTGCCTCTCGTCCTCCTCCACTCCAAAGAGAAAAGCGCCAGCTCCCTGAATCTTTCCTCATAAGACCTACCCTCCAAACCAGGCAGCATCCTGGTAAATCTTTTTTGTATCTCCAATGCCTCCACATCCTTCTTATAGTGACATGACCAGAACTGAACACAATATTCCAAGTGTGGTCTCACCACCGTCCGATACAGTTGCAGCATAACCCCATGGCTCTTAAACTCAAACCCCCTGTTAATAAACACTAACGCACTGTAAGCCTTCTTCACGGTTCTATCCACTTGAGTGGCAACCTTCAGACATCTGTTCTCCCTGTTCCTCCACATTCCTCAGAACCCTGCCATTGATCCTGTAATCCGCATTCAAGTTTGTCCTACCAAAATGAATCACCTCACACTTATCAGGGATTAAACTCCATCTGCCACTTTTCGGCCCAGCTCTACATCCTATCAATGTCTCTTTGCAATCTGCCCCAGGCTTTCCACAGCAAATGCCACCCTTAAAGTGTTGGCCTGGGAACCAAGAAAGTCAGGCAACAGCTAGTCTTCCTGAAAGCTTTGGGACTCTTCCCAACAGATTCTCAGTTGAAGCAGTGTTGCTGTCAGCCTCTCTTGCATTCCCTGGCTCTGCTGCTGCATCTCTAGGAGCTGAGGGAGAAGTGATCACAGAGGCCCAGCAAATAGCCTGGGGCCAGCTGAATCCTCGACTCTAGCAGGCCCCTGAGTATCAGAGACCTCAGACGTTCCATCCTCCATCCCGATATACATCAGCAGATGTGTCATGCGCACTAGAGAGTGATCCAGATGCCACTAATTTGACCCAGTCTCTGGAATGGTGAATTGCGAGATGGAAGCTGACACAAAACTAATAACAACCTCTGAGCTATCAGGCGCAGAATGGGTGGTAGCAGCAGTGGGCGTTGTGATCCAGATGGCCCGGGTCTTCCTGGAGGCCGTTTCTTCCTGCCTGCCTGCCTGACTGCCCATCATTGGGGCTTTCGTGGAATCTATGCAGTTTGGGCAATCAAATGTCCGTTAAAGCATTCCAGTAAATTTAATGCAGTTTGCCTTGTTACCATGAAGGGGAAGCCTTGCAGGTACGCTGATGGGGTGGAATTTGCACCTCTGTGACGATCAGGGCAGGGGAAAGAGAGGCTCATGTCAGGCGGGCATCATGGCTAACGGATGATTTGGGCACTATGCGCAACTGGATCAGAAGGGATAAGGGGTGTGGTCCCTGACGTCTGGCCCAGAAAGGTTCTGCCAGGAGAGCTGGTTTATTTTTCACTTTTTCTGAGTATGCATAGTTTGTGGCTCCAATCTGAGCTGCTGCGGTCTGGCGAGTTAATGGGGCTCACCCATTACTTCTTGTGACCAGAAACAGACTAGTCCAAAACTTTAGAGACAGAGTGCATAAGATTGGGCCTGAAAACTCATCCGAAAAACTGATCCGGAACTCTCCCGACTTCAGAATAGCTGCACACATAGAAAGTCTCATAAAATTACCATATTCTACACCTTCATTGGGAAAATGATACAAAAGTCTGAGATCACATATGAATTGATTCAAGAACAGCTTGTTCCCATCAGACTTTTGAATGGACCTACCTTATATTAAGCTGATCTTTCTCTACATCCTAGCTATGACTTTTACAATAATTCTGCACCATCTCCTTTCCTTCTCTACGTACAATATCCTTTGTCTGTATAGTATGCAAGAAACAATACTTTTTATTGTATACTAATACAAGTGATAAAAATAAATCAAATCAAAGAAAAAGGCATAAGAATCAGCTCCAAGGCACATTCAGGCATCATGACATATGGAACCAAGATAACTGCTATATCAATATTTGTACGGATGCTGTGGAGAGAAAGAGAATTAATGTTTTAGGCTGGTATTGATCTTTTAACATTGCTTGATGACCCGAGGCAGTAGATCTAGAACATTAATAAGTCAACTTTCACTAGAAGAGGAAGGATTCCAAAATCACACCCAGGATACAACTAAACTGCATTGTACTGTGTATATACAAAAATCATTGCATATCCCATCCCAATCCTCCAATCTTTAATACATATAACTGACCTCTTGCTACCAGTCAATACCTTCGTAGTTGGTTTTATCAGGTGTTATCTGAGTTTTGTGCACATCTGTAATTACCTGAGGAATAAAGAATGACGTGGACGGTCCTGCATCTTCCTCATTTTCTCGCACTCTGAACTCTAAAGGTATTGTTGATGATAGTTCTTGACTGGTCCAACTGTCTGAAACTTTCTGCATTGAAAAATAGAAAGATGTGAACATTTTTATCAAAGCTACAGGCATTATTTCTGTTCACCTCCAGCCTCTCCCACAATGACTGTGCATTCAACTCCCACTGTAGTGAGTGAAACATGTAATCTGGGCAGATACACCAACAGTGCAGTGTAGAGAAAGTGCTGCACAGTTGGAAGTGTTGCCATTTGGATGAGTTGCTGAAGCATTGCTAATCTGCTCTCTCATGGATAGCATCACATGAAGCAAATTATAGCCAAATCCCTGATTTTGGGGTTACTCCAGATCAGAAGCAGTCCCTCTAAAATCATTCTCATATCAGTTCAAAACTGCCACTTTACACAGACTCTGTTTTGGTTCTGCGAAAGTGAACTGCTTCTCTCTCAGGAAAACGACTGTCTAACAGATATTATCTTCTCCCAGAGAGCCTGTTAAATAATTATAGACCAAGTTATAATTTTTTGAATATTATAAGAGTTTCTCTTCCAAAAATTACAGCTTCCCACTTTCAGAAAATACCAAAGAGATAGGTTCTTAAAACTGCTTATAGAATGATTACAAGCGACGTTATTCTTGATAACCTAATTACAAGTTATTATACAGCTAGCACGTGGCACAGTAGGTAATACTGCTGCCTCATAGCGCCAGGAACCCAAGTTCGATTCCCAGCTGGGGTCATTGACAATGTGGAGTTTGCAAATTCTCCCCATGTCTGTGTGGGTTTCCTCTGGGTACTCCGATTTCCTCCCACAGTCTGAAAGATGTGTTGGTTACGTGCATTGGCTATGCTAAATTCTCCCTCAGTGTACCTGAAAAGTCAGCGAAGAACAAAGAACAAAACAGCATGGGAAACAGGCCCTTAGGCCCAATGAGCCCGCGCCACCACCTCGATGTTCCCACTTCTATCCGTGATCCCTGTCTGTGTTTATAGATCTAAGGATTGAAACCAAATTTGAGACAATTTAGGGAGAATTTGTTTTGCCAATCAGCCCAAGAACACATCCCTGGGATGTGGGAGGAAACCAGAGCACCCGGAGAAAACCCACGCAAGCACAGGGAGAATGCGCAAACTCCCACAGACACAGGCCCAAATCCATGTATCTGCACAGCACAGCGATAGTCACTGAACTGTTGTGTTGCCCATCAAATGGTCCAGGTCAAGCGTACACTAACGACATGAAGCACTAGGATACTCTTAAAAAAAAAATCCGAGATCAGCCCTCCCACAACCCATCACATGTATGCCCCTTGTTAGACAACAAGGCAGAATGTGATGACTAGGAGATTTTCACAGTAACTTCATTGCAGTGTTAATGTAAGCTTACTTGAGATTAATAAACTCTACTGTTTATTAAATAATTGGTTAACATGGAATAAACTTTCATATGTATAAATACCTTGCAACATTAATGACTATGAAAGATAGAAAACATAGGCCAAAAATTTCTCATCCCATCTGCCACGTGAAGTGTAGCAGGCGAGACAGAAAATTTAGCAAATCATTTAAAGTTTGTTGAACTTGGATGGAAATTTCTGATCTTGGAATGCATGCACTGGAAATTCCCACCCATGGTCTTGGTTCTAATAGGAAATCCTTTAAAAATATATTGTTACAATTACAAATCATTTATTGATATTCATCAAATATTGAAAGCAGTGTTATAATGAACCATCAATCGCCACCTCTTCTGCCATGAATTTGTTTACCTGCACAAATGTATTTGTGCATATAATCACATTCTTGGCCCCAAAACTCACTCAACCATAGTCTCAAGGAGAAGGTATGCATGCATGTGCAGAAAGTGCACACTGCCAGTATGCCAACTCTGTAAATGTAGAGATTTGCCATTTGTGATTTTACATGTCACGAAAATGTACGGGAATGGCACTCCTCACAAAGAGCAGGAGTTTAATGTACACTAAATACGCGAGCATTTCAATTCTCTGAGAAACAAGACACAATAAACTTTCTCCTTTAGTTTATTCAAATATATCTGAAACCCTTTTATAATGTCTGATTTCTTTGAGTGAAATCTGTACGTTTATATTTTCTAAAGCAGGTTATGTGATCTTTGGCAACAATGGAACTAACTCCTTGATTGAATCCTTTTCATTAGCACTTATAACTTATTTAATTTAATTTAATAATCTTCTTATATTGATGCTGTGATGTGATCAATATGTGCTTATATTATGCTACAATATCATTCACAATTTAATTTTCCTTGCTCCTATAGTTTCATAAAGTGCTTTCAACCATTGACTAAGGAAATTCTGATTTTAAAAAAATAATTTTCCTTCAAAATGCTGCATTCAGGTGCTAATAATGTTTAATTCTGACATGCAGAGGATTTTTACGAGGCATTGTGAGGCACGGAAGCAAAGTTGGGGGGATTTCCAAAAGTGCAAGAGTGGGATTTTTTCCTACTCCCCGGGGTGTTTGGCTGTGGCAGGAGACAGATCAGTGATGGCGGGATCTTATGGCCTTGCCATTGTCAACCCCTCGCAGCCATGATGGGGATGCGCCTTTGGGAAGACCGTGATTCTGCCTGCATGAACGATACCAAGAGTCGGCGTTAGTCCAACTTGAGGTGAATATCAACAAAAGAAGGAAGAAAGAAACCATTCAACTTTTGTACCTTTTGTTGCTGGCTTTCTGAAAGCTCTTCCCTTTGAACCTTATCCTGTATTTCTGGTAGTTCAGTTGACGCATCTAACAAATTGGTGTCTATTACATACGGTTTCTTCCGTGGGGGTGTCCCTGTTGCTCTGTCCCCGCTTGTAATAGGTGTGGGGGCAACTTTCTCTGAATCCAGCTTTTTCTCAATTTTTTTTAAATGCTTCTGTATTGAAAAACAGAGAGAAAGGGAGAGTTTAACTTGGTAATATTGTTCTGAAATTTCCATTCCCAAGATGCAGATTGAACTCTATGTGGTGGTATATACTAAACTGAACAGATAATTCAGGTCCACGACATGTTTTACTTTCAAAATTATATTCATACATTATCAAAGGGAAACCTTTTCAGCCCATCATATCTATGTTAACGTTCAGACAGAGTTATCCAATTTGTCTAAATTGCTTACTCCTACTCCAAAAGCCTGCATTTTCTTTTCCTTGTTGAGTATTTATGCAATTCATTGGGAACTTCCTGTACACAAGTTGACTGCTGCATTTCCTACATTCCAACAGTGACTACACTTAAAGATTCTGATGAAACCTGAAATTTTAGCTCTGTTTCTCTATCCACACACATGGCCAGAGCTGTTGAGTTTATCCAGAATTTTCCAGTTTTATATTTGTTTTGGGGATTGATTGGGGGGCAAGCATTGGCAGGGATGCCAGGGATAACTTCTTTGTTTGCCCTGGAATTGGTGCCTTGGGATCTATTGTACCTTGCCAAGGGAAAGTGAACTGTGCTGGAGTTTAACTTTTCATCCCTGATAGTGTGGCACACTCTCGTTACTCCGCTACTGTACCAAACTGGAGTTTTATGTTAAGTCTAGGAGTGGGAATTGGCTTCTGACTTTGAGGTGAAAAAATATCAACTGAGGCACTATAAAGATTGCTGAAAAAAGAAAATAGCTTTACACCTATTCAGATTCTCTCTCTTTTGCATCAGAAGTCATTGAAGATTCCATTTGCAGTGGTTTGACCCAGGTCTCTGATCTGTCTGTGTCAACCACATAGACAGGAACCATAATTGTTTTGTAATTCGTGCCCGTTGGTGTGAATGTTTGGGAAGATAGTTCTAAGTCCTGCTCATCAGACTCTGCATTGTTTTTCTGTTTAAAAACAGAGACAGGCAGCTTAGTTGTGCTCTAATTTTACTGAAATTTCCACCAGCTGAGATGCAAGTACTCCAGGGCCAATGAAATTGCAAGAGATCAAGCTACATATCAATTAGTTCATTTCTCAGAAACACAAAGTCTAGGCAGAACGCCCTGGTCACACACCACTGCTCTTCTACAGTGAGAATAGAAAGAATATCTTAAGATATTTCAGGCTTGGAATGTGTACTGACTTTGGAATTCTTCATTCTAAAGAGTTGTTTGTGGTCAGTCAATGGTATCACCAAGACTGAGAATGAAAGACTTGAGGCTGGCAAACAAGGATTTGGGGATAGGGCAAAATAGTGGAGTTGATGTAGATTCACCCATGATTTTGTTAAATGCCCCCGATCCTACTTCTTATGTTCAGCTGTTCTAACATGAGACTAAATCTTCTGGCTTGTGGATCAATAGACACCAGTTGCATGACTGAAGATGCATGCTGGGAAATTGTGGACATTCTGATGCATGGAACAACCTGGGAATTTCATTGGAAATTTCAGCTTTTGAAGGACTGTTTTGCTGATGGGAATTCCATTCTGATCAGCAAGGTGTGTGGTTAAGTTGGGTTGGTGGGAAGGTAGTTAGGGCAAGCTGGTGGTTATTCGGGATGGGACATCGCCATGATGGGTAATCAGATCAGGGATACTAGGCAGGTTATGATGGGGTTGTAGTCAGGAGTAGATTTCCTGGGGGTAGTCAGATGGGTAAAGACGCTCAATTCATTTCAAATGCATCTAAATATGCACCTCAAGTACCATTACCTGCAGTGCTTCAGACCAAATGCTGGGAGGAGGATTGGACTGCTTGGCCCGTTTATACAGCAGGATCACACACAATGGACTAAATGCCTCATTCTGCATGTAAACGTTCTTTGATTCTCTCATGTCCCGCCTTCCTGCCCCCTCACCCTGCATCCTTGCCCACTCAATGGATAAACCAGTTGTCTAAATTTTGACTTAACTTTCTTGTGAATACAATCAGTGGAGGTTTGCTAGTGTAGACACTGTTTATCGAGTTACGTTGAAGAGAGTTCTGGTTTTTCTGCCTTCACACCTAGTTCATGCTGATTACATTGGAAATAATGGGAGGAGTTTTCACCAGCCAGGGGAGATAGGTGTTGCTGCGTGGGGGGAGGATGAAACACCAAAAAATACAAGTTTGCCTGGAAGCTGGCAGGAACCATTTGATATGTCCATTATGTAAAACACGTTCACAAGTTTATTGAAACCACAAGCACCCTTCCCCCATCTCACCTCCCATACCAACTCACCCCCATTCTCACCATGGAACATCAGCATGAATTTGAAAGGCTGTATGTTTAATCATAGATACTGGCATTAAAAGTCAGTAGATGGCTTTCCCCAGGCTTGGTGGATGGCATCAGGTTGGACAAGGCAAGATGATAGCATGCATTGATGGGGATGAGCAATTGATGAGCTGGCAAGCCAATTAATACAGCCAAATAATCCAAAAAATGTACCAAAGGCCTTTGCTTAGGTCATGTTCTGGCTACCAAGGTAGAGCAGGTGCTGAGACTACTGAGTAACTCCACAGGAGGCTGCATTGACTTGATGGGCCAAATTGCCTCTTCCTGTGCTGTAAAGGGCTCTATTTGTGCCAGCACTCCTTTGAGGGTGATTTCACTACCTTGAAATTTTATTTTACTTTTTGACCAACAATTCCCAGGCATCAGCCTTCTCCGAAACACGAAAACAGCTTATGTATCTTGAATATGATTACTGAAGTCACAACTCACCAATTTCAATAAGTCTTTTGGAGTTTTAAATATTAAACTAAATAATTTATAGACAAAATAAATGTAAATTTAGACACACTTCTACACAGTTAAAATTAGTTTTACGTAACATTTCCCCAAAACAATTTCCTACATGGTTAGACTCTCAAATTGACATCCCTTTGGAAGCAATCCTTTATGGATATTTAATCTATTTTAAAAAGTTACCAGAAAGCAACCTTGGCTATTGCTGTAGGGAAGAAATGTCACAAGCCATTTCTTCCAATTCTGCTGTGGAAATTTCAAACAACTTTAAAAGACTGTTTTTTTTGGAAAAGAGAGACACTTTTCTGGGTTGGCTGAAGCAGCTTCGCTTTACTTCCTCACAGTTCACTTGTAACACAGAGCACACTCCAGGAGGTCGTAGCACGACTACTTCCAAACAGATTTGTCGCATCTCTCCTTACATAAATGTTTGCCTCTTTCACATTTGAGCCCATTGTCCTTATGCTTCTTCTTCAAAATTTACTTTTCCCACAAAAATAAAAATATAGACCAGTAAGCCCAATGTCGGTAGTGGAGAAAATTTGAAAATCCATTGTCAAGTGTTTTATTGCAAAACAGTGGCAGGACAGCACAGAGCATGGATTTATAAAAGGGAAATCATGCTTGACAAATCTAGAATGGTTCAAGGAATGTCACTTTGAGTTGATAAGGGGGAGCCTTCGACTTTCGGAAGGCTTTCAACAAGATCTGTATAAGAGATTAGTATGTAAAATTGAAGTGCAAGTGATTAGGGGTAGTGTATTGAGATGGATAGAAAACTGGTTGGCAGACAGGAAACAAAGAGTAGGAATAAACATGTCTTTTTTCCAAATGGCAGGCAGTGACTAATGGGGCACCAGCTATTCACTATATATATTAATGATTTATGTGAGGGAACTAAATGTAATATTTTCAAATTTGCACATGGCACACATTCCATCACCACTTCCTATGCACTCCTCCCCCCCGTCCCACGCAACAAGTGGTCCACTATCAATATAGTCCAATGAAAGTCCATTGGCTATATGTTTAAACATGGATTCTGACTTTAAAATGCTTTCCATGGGCTTGATGGATGGTGCCAGGTTGAACAAGATGAGGTGACTACATGGATTGACAGTGTTGGCCAATTAGCCAGCTGAAATGCTAATAAATACAAAATATGGCATTTACTCTCTGATCTACATGCATTTGCTCATAGGTCATGTTCTGGCTACTGGAATAGAGCAGCAGCTGGGACTAACCGGGTAACTCCAAGGAGAACCATATAGGATCAGTGGACTGAATGGTCTCCTTCTGTGCTGTAAATGGTCAACTTGTGCCATCACTGCTTTGGAGAGGATTCTGCTATTTTCACATTTTAATTTTGATCTACACTTCCCAGCTGTCAGCCATCTCAGTGTTACAATCCCAGTTATTATTGGACAGAATAATTCAAGAATGGAATCCTGACTCAAAAGATTGCAACATTAACTTTATCTCGAACAATCGCAGATGCTCAGTCTTCAGTGGAATGCTATTGCTTCAAAAACACTGGAAATAAGAATCCAAAACCTTCTAATTGCTTTGGATATGCAGCTTATCTGTAACCAACCTCATCAGCTCTCTCTTCCATTCTTAGATCTGACTTTGACTTTCATAAACAGTATCATACTCTCAAAGGCTGTTCCTCTGTTCCCTGAACTCCAGACTTCTTGGAAACTTATTTTCATTTCTCAAGTTTCCTTAACTAACTGGTCTTTAAATTCTCTGCACTTATTTTCTTAACCCTTACTCCAGGGTATCATATTCTTTTTAGCAAAGCTGAGAGAGATGTTGCCTCTCTAGCCTTCTAAAACCAACTGCGATGAAATCAATCAAAATCAATCTGGAAAAGCATTCCTATCCTAAAGGTGCCCTTGGTTACTAAGCAACAACTTCTACTTCTCCCCAACCTTTTCATGCCCTCTCTAAGTACAATAGAAGCACAATTTTATCTGAAACTGAAACCAAAACCTTCATATATACAAATATCTTTGTCCAGCATGAATCTAGCTACTGATTTACCCTTCCTTACATGCAACAAAAATTAAACTGACTTAAATCTGTACCCTATTTCTAATATTCAATGATACAAATATAAATCCATTAAAACTACCTTTGTTTTCCTGAAGTCAGCAGCATTGGAATTTATATCTGTAATAGCCTTTGATCTCTATCTTGCTATAATATAAAATGAGATCTGTACCTCTTGGGGTTCTTCAATTTTCTGGTGACAGCTCACTCCCTGTCACTGAAACTCTTCAAGTTCTCTTACATAGGGCTAAGAGCCACCCTTAGGTAATTCTGGATGGTGATGTGGTGCTTCTGATGTTACAAGCATTACTTCACTGCCTGGACCAGGAATAAGTGCTTGGGGAATTCTATCACCCCATCCCTAAATCGATCATGAAAAGCGTTCTTGCTTGAAATTTTGTTTCAAGGGGATCGTTGGTAGAGCTCCTCGTGGATTCTAGAATATGAGCTTTCTTGTTGACTGAGTTGAAGCTCACTGCATGAGAAGCAGACAGCAGGGGTTTAATAAATCTGCAGTACAACCTGGATTGATATTGTAGGTGCTGAGTAATAGACTGTCTAGCAATAAGAACATAAGAAATAGGAGCAGCAGTAGGCCATCCAGCCCCTCGAGCCTGCCCCACCATTCAATAAGATCATGGTTGATCTGTAGTGGTTCAGTACCACTTTCCCGCTTTCTCCCCGGAACCCTTAATTCCCTTGGCAATTAAAATCTATCCACTCTTGACTTGAACATATTCAGCGAGGAAGCCTCCACCACCTCATCAGGCAGAGAATTCCAAAGATTCACCACCACGGCTGCAGCCCTTTGGTACACATTAAAGGCTCTCTGGTGACAAGAATGTGGCATTTAGCTGAATTATTCCAGAGATAGAGTGCTCATTGGTAATAATGGAGAAATAATAATTCCAGAATCTAATGATTCTGTTAGATATCATTTCCCACAGTGGGTGAAGCAGTCAAGTGTGATTAAGTAACTCTGTATGTCGGGAATGAGAACTTAATTTTCTGTGTGATTTACCATTGATTGGGCAAGGAATATTAAACGTAGTTAAAGATTGATTTTATTTGAAAGTGCACAAATGAGAGGAAGTTTAATGCAAGAAAATGGAACTCCCAGGTCAGAGTCCACAGCATAACACAATAGAGTTCACTCCACGCTGCTTTAATAATGAACCTCAGGCTACCTAAATTTCCCACATCAGCCTTGCTGTGATCTTTCTCAATGGGGTCACCAAGAATGCACAGTTGGTGTTGTATCCACTCAGCACCAGATAGAGTTGAACAATTGACATAAAACCTTTACAGTCCACACACTATGGAGACTTCCAACCCATCCCTCTGTGCTGATTATGAACTCAGCTCTCTGATACGAAATGCCAGAGACCATCTCAATGGAAGAACCAGTCATCTAAGTTCACCTTTTCTCAGAATCGTGTCATTGGATTGACTTTCTTGTGAATACAGTCAGCAGGAGTTTGCTAGCGCTGACACTGTTTATCGAGTTATGTTGAAAAGTGATGTGCTTCTCCTGCTTTCACTTCTAACTCTTGCTGATTGCATTGGAGATAATGGGAAGAGTTTTCACTGGCCAGAGGAGATAGGTATTGCTGAGTGCGGGAAGCTAAAAGATTTAAAAATACCAGGGTGTCTGGAACCTGGCAGGAACCACTTGACTTCTCGTGTGTTCATGACCGTGTGTGAAGCACCCACCCCTCATGGCTCCCCATGGAACATTTCAATCTGTTGTCAATATAAGCTGTAATTCAATTGGCTGGACGTTTAACCATGGATTCAGGCTTTAAATGGCTTTCCCTGGGCTAAGTGGATGGCACCAAGTTGGATGAGATGGCAGCATGGATTGATGGAGATGAGCAACTAACCAGCAGAAAAGCTGATAAACACAGAAATACCGCAGCTACTTCCCTCGCTATGTCAAAGACTTCTGAACATGGTTGTATTCTGGTTGTGGGCACTGGGACTAACTGAATAACTCATGGGGAGCCACATGGGCATGATGGGCTGAATGGCCTCCTCCTGAGATGTAATTGACTCTATTTGTGCCATCACTGCTTTGGAGGAAATTATGCGACCTTCAAGTTTTATTTTGATCGACATTTCTCAGCTGTCAAGCATTTCAGTGAGATGGGAATGTGTATCTGTGAAAATCTTTGCCCTCTATCCTGCAGTAATATAAAATGAAGCCCATACCTCTTGGGCTTCTTCACGCTTCCGCTGAGAACTTGCTTCTTGCTGAACTTCCTCGAATTCTCTTACGTGAGCTTGAGAGCTATCCTTGGGTAATCTTGCCTCTTGTTGGTAAGCTAATTGTGTTGTGGCTGTTTCTAATGTTACATTGTCCACTACATCACTGGATTGACCAGGAATAGCTGTTTCAGGAAATCCATTATCTGCCAAATCACTTGTGAAATGAGATTCCAATCGACTTTCCTGTAATTAAAAAGAAAGTGAGTGGGTTTCCTGATAATAATTCAGAAAAATTGCTAGAATTTCTATGCTGATAGAAAATTTTAATTCCTGTATCTATCTTCAACATAAGAGCCTGAAAACAACAAATGACAGCAAGAAATATTTGCAATTATGAATTTATTTATTTTTGGCACAAGTAGAGTTACATTAATACAACAATGAAGTTCTACAAAAGTCCTCTAGTCGCCACACTCCAGTGTCTGTTCGGGTACACTGAGGGAGAATTTAGCACGGCCATCGCACCTAACCAGCACGTCTTTCAGACTGTGGCAGGAAACTGGAGCACTCGGAGGAAACTCCCGCAGACACAGGAGAACATGCAGACTCCTCACAGACAGTGACCCATGCCGGGAATCAAACCTGGGTTCTGGCACTGTGAGGCAGCAGTGCTAATCACGGTGCCACCGTGCTTTTTCATAGCCTCAGGATTTCTTAAAATGCATCTTAGCCACCCAAGCAATTCTTATGTAGTCACTGTTACAACGGAGGAGACACTGCAGCCATTTTCTGCATAGCAAGTTCCCACAAACAGCATTGTGATAATCACCCCACAGTCTGCTTACTGATTTTGGTGGAGGGATGAATATTGTCCAGGATAGCCAGAGAGCTCCCTACTCTTCTTCCAAATGGTACCATGGGTTTTTGTATGTTCACCCAAAAGGACAGACAGATCCTCAGATTAACATCACATTAACATCCCCAACCACGCAGCATTCCAGCACAGGAGTGTCAGCCTGGATAGACTTCAAGCCCCTGGAACCTGATTCCACAGACTTTTGACTCCATGGCAGTTGACTCATGGCTAACATTTATTGAAATATTTGGGGGGGCAGGAGGCACGAGCCAGTAAGCTCATAAGCGAGGCAAAAAACCAAGTTCATGCCAGGTTTATCACCTCTTGCAATCTTACCAGCCCCAATTTCTCCCAGGAAGGCTGTAAGGCTGATTTTAATACTTGTAAGCTTATTTGAGTGTCATTAGTTAGTCCCAGACATAATTTTCTGGGCTGACTTGTTTTAATGGCCTCGTTCCTGAAGATCCTCACCAGTGAGGGTCACGAATGGTGCCCAGCAACAGGGACATAATGTGGTAGTCTCACCAGTGGGACTGGCAGGCAGTGGCAGACAGTATCTCTTGGGCAGTGCCAGCCTGGCACTCTGGCACTGCCCTCAAGGTACTGGGCAGGCCCAGAGTCTGAAGGGGGCTGCACACTCTGCATTGGGAATTACTGGGGCAGCATTTGGTTGCTGGGGAGGGTGGTTAATTTGGAATTGTGATCAACTGTGGGGGGTTTGCAATCAGAGATTATTTGAGGCAAGCGATCAATGGTGTAATCGGGGACCTGCAACTGAGGCTTCGATTGGGAGTGTGATGGGGATTACAATGTCTTGGGGGTGGGGGAATGACAATTTTTCAGTGCACTATATACTCTTGATACAGTGCACTCTCTAGCAGTTTGCAACTGGCTTCCTAGAATGAATGGACTGGCAAGAATCACTATTTCTAAATGTCATCAGATTCTTTTTCTCTTGTCAAAAAACTCAGGTCTGAAACTTTCCATTCCACTCTCATTCAGCACCTAAAGTGTTTTTGATAAGATAGCGAGATGGAGTTACCATTTTCAATACAGGGAACAGTAACTAGATAATGTAAATAATTTCATAAATGACTTCATTTGCTCTGAATTGTGCATGATACTGGTCAATTTTCAGTGGTAAAGAACAACATTTTCTATTTTTTTTAAATCAGACTAAAATGGCTAATGTCTGGTCAGCAACAACTATGGAAAGAACAGAAATAATCTGGGAGTGACGCATAATTCAATATTACTCAGTTTGGCTTTTAAAACATGAATATTATTGCAAGGAAGCACTAAGGGGTGGAACTTTGTATAACTAGGTCAGTGTAGGATGGGAATGAGGGTTCTGGTTTTAACAGGGTGAACCAGTAAGAGGAAAGCTTATTTACAATATAGAAGAAAATAAATCTGATAATTCAGAGGAGGGTCAATCTCAGTGTCAACAGTGGACAGATATGTAAAGTCCTATTTTACCATCAGGTTGCGCCTGAACTTGATAAAGTCAGGCATGAGGCGAGTAGCGCAATCCATGCCTGCCTTTGTGCTGGTTTCCCATTTACCAAGGCCCAAAAATGACTGCGATTGGGACCACACTCAAAACGATGGCCATCGAACTGCATTTGCGCGGCCAACTTTATCAGCACTTCCCCCTTTACCACCGTGTTTGCCCATCCAAAATTGGCGTGAAACAGACATGCTCCATTTAAGTCCAATTCAGGTGCTCCATCAGTAAAAGTTAGTGAGAAGATAAGTGCCTAGTACCATTTGCCACTCTGCCTGAGATCAGTGGGGGGAAACGGGTCCACTGCCACTCTGCCTGAGATCAGTGGGGGGAAACGGGTCCACTGCCACTCTGCCTGAGATCAGTGGGGGGAAACGGGTCCGCTGCCACTCTGCCTGAGATCAGTGGGGGGGAACGTGTGGCTTCCCCTAGGACCTGCCTCTGGCACTGCCCCAAGACACAGGTTGACATAACCGGGATGACACTGCCAGGTTGGCACCCACCCTGACAGTGCTAACCTGTGCCAAGGCACTGCCTGGCTATGTCCTTCTCTCCTGGGGGTTGTGCTAATTTTTGTGCCCCTGAAAGGGTGGGTATCTCCTCGACAAGTTATCGTTTGGGAGAACTTGTCATAAATCTTGCCAGCGTAATGCCACAAAATTCTTGTGAAGGGGGATAAACTAGCTGGGGAGTGGTTTTTAATTAAATTTGAAGTTACTAAAATGCATCGAAATCAGGTTAACGTCCAGGATCTCGCTAGTGAGAATCATGAGCTCTGGGTTTTACTGGATCTTGAAGCCCATGCTGGAGATCTCACAGACAGAGAATGAGGGTTCAAGATCCTGCCCAGAGAGACCAAACACTGAACTATTTTCCACATATTCAAGGATGTGCAGAAGCAATTCTTGTCTGATAAACCTTGGCCTAAAGCACCAAGTTGGAGGGTAAGAAATGGACAACAGTTTTTAAAAATTTTTTTGTGGGATATGGAGATCACTGGAAAAGCCAACATTGTTATTCAATCTCATATACCTTTGGAGAAATCAGTTTTTATCATTCATTTGTGGGACATGGACTGACCAGCATTTACTGCCTATCCCTAGTTGCTCGAGGGAAATTGAGTGTCAAACACATGGCTCTGGAGTCACAGGTTGGCCAGACCAGATAAGATTTCTTCCCTAAAGGACATTAGTGAACCAGATGGGTTTTTCCAACAATCGACAATGGTTTCATGGTCATCAGTAGATTCTTAATTCCAGATGTTTTTAACAGATTCAAATTTTACCAACTGCCGTGGCGGGTTTCGAACCCGGGACCCCAGCTGAGTTTCTGGATTAATAGTCGAGCAATAATACCACTAGACCACCTTCTCGGTTCAGAGGGGCAGTTAGTCAACCACATTGCTGTGGCTCTAGAGTCAGACGTAAGCCAGACCAGGTTCAGACAGCGGATTTCCCGAAAGGATATTTGTATACCAGATTGGTTTCCTCGTCTTCCTACCCCTCATAATGGCCACCTTGTGCAACACACAGCAAACTACCACATATTGAAAAACAATAAATCAAATACTTCAGATATCCCCCAGAGGGTTCCTAATGAAAACATTGCTTAGGAAGTTCTCAAGCATATATAATCGTCTTTGCAGCAGCACAGCTTTGATTGTTTGCCATACAGACTCCAAAAGCAAGGAAATTATTATAAGCATTAATAAAGCCTGTTCAGCCTCAACTGGGGCAATGTGCCCAATTCTGGACATCACCTGCTAGGAAGCATGTGGGGGCTTTAAGTGCAGGAAGGATTCATGGGAATAGTTTCCAAGGATGAGGAATTTCAGTGGAGAAGCCAAGATCGTTCTCTCTGCAGAAGAGAAGGTCAAGACGATATTTGACAAAAGTTCAAAATCATGAGGGATCTGGGACACATTAATTTAAGGTAATTGACAAAAGAACCGAAAACGTAAAAAAAAAATCGTGCTCGTATTATAATCTGGAATGCACAGTCTGGGAATGTGGTGGGGAAAGGGTCAATCACAGCTTTAAAAGGGGAATTGGATAAAAACCTGAAAGGAAAAAGTTGCAGCACTATGGGGAAATGAATGAGAGAGGGGGCTTATTAAATTCCTCTGACAGAGAGAGAGAGCACAGAGTTGACAATTCTCGAGTGTGTAACTCCAGACTTATTATATCTATAAGGTTGGTTTTTAGAACACTCACTGCAATTTCCAGGGAGTCTTTACTTTCTTTAAACTCACCTGTTTTTCACTTTTTTTCTTTGTGGTCTTAGAGTCAACTGTGAAAGGGGGAGAAGGCTGCAATATGAAGAATCAAATGATGAGTTTCAAATTCTAATAAAAATGTCATTCACATATACACCTCCCAGTATTTTTTGACAAACTGTCAGGTGAGAAATTTATACCTGCTAAACTCCTTTGCTCCAGGTCTTTCTGCCTTCCCTGTAACCACTACAATTAAATTTGTTGACACTTCTTTTTATAGTTATCATAAACCATTCGCTGTTACTTCATCTGATATCCATCTTAATGAAAATTACTCTAATTGTGGTCTTATCAATGTTCTGTACATGTTTAAATTTATTTCTCTGTTTACAACCATTGGTGTTAAACTAACTGAGCTGTAGTTTCCCAGGATTGTTCCACATATACGTACAAACCAGTACAGATTAAATTCATCCAGAACAAGGATTTTATCCTTTCTATGATTAGCTGATTCATCACTTATTTCCATTTCTTTCTATCTTCTATTTTTGCCATTGCTGAAGTTCACCCGTTTCACAGTAAGCTTCAGACTTACAGGGGCAAATTTTCCCATTCCGCCCACCACGGAATCATAGCAAGCGAGAGGCGAATCACGGACCACTGATCTCGGGTGGGACTTTTCGGGCAAGACTTCCCAAAACCTGTTCTAAATTTACGAAACAGAAGTCAGGAATGTGACGGAATGCTTTCCATTTGCCTGGATGAGTGCAGCTCTCGCAACAGTTAAGAAGTTTGATATCATCCAGATCCCCTTTCACAAAGGTTCACTCCCTCCACCAGTGATAAACACTGGCATCAGTGTGAACCATCTGTAAAATTCACACAGGAATTCACCAATGCTGTTTAGACAATACCTTCTAATTATCTAGAAGGACAATGGTAGCTGACACTGGGGAATTCCACCACCTGGGAGCTCATCCTGAGCTATAGAGAGAGTGCAGTGAAAGTTTACCAGGATGATTCCTGGAATGGCAGGTCTGTCACGTATGAGGAGAGACTAAGTTATTTAGGATTATATTCATAGGAGTTTAAAAAGAGAGTGGGGATCTATAGAAACTTATAAAATTTACCAGGGTTAGACAGGGTAGATTCAGAAAGAATGTTCCCAATGATCAGCCATGATCAAAATGAACAGAGGAACAGGCTCAAAAGGCCAAATGGCCTACTCTTGCTTCATGTATATATGACTTGGAAATATATTGCCACTCCTTCACTGACATTGGATGAAAATCCTGGATATCCCTCCCACTGTTGTTATAACGGTACCATATAGACTGCAATGGGTCAAAAAGATGGCTCACCACCACCTCCACAAGGTCAATTAGGAATAGGTAATAAATGCTGATCTAACCAGTGGCATCCATATCACATAAATGAATTTAAAAAAAACACAACAGCTTTACCTTATTCCGGGGTAGAAATGTAATCTCCACTTTATCGTTCCCTGGTAGTGCCCCAGTCACAATAATTAATGTGACACATTGAAGGTCTGCCATCTCAGTACTCAAGGAATCTCCTCTTGTACTTTTTCACAGCAAGGAGACCAATTTACCCAATCATTTTATTATGTTACAACATCAGTGGCCCCACTTGGATAGGTGTAATGTCACTATTTGCTTGTCCCTCTTGATCAAACTATAATGATTTCTGGTTTCCCAACACAAATGCTGCTTTCAGCTCATGAAAACTTCAACACCAATACCTGGTGTGCCAGTAAAATTCTGGCCACAATGTGGAAAGGGGTTTTGCAACATCTGCCCCTTTTGCACTCACACAATAGAAGAGAGATAAAGGAAAGAAAGTAGGAATAGGACAAGACCATAATAGAAATAAAAGTTATGCTTTTTATGCAAGTCCAGAGTTCAGAATCAAACGTCTAATGGCATATTCCAGACTTGTCCAACCTGCCAGTGGGGGGCCAGATGCAGTTCCCCCAAAGCCATTCTATGCGGTTCTCGGAGCCAGGTTTTTAAAATGCCAGCCAAGCAGCAGAGCTGGAGTGGAAGATTCTACAAAGAGCTGTTCCTTCAATCACAGGCACATACAACTCTCTAGTGAGCCCATCAGCAATAAATATGGGAGAGAAATAGTCTCTGATCGGAGGAGCAGTACTGACGAGAGAGATTTTCTTTCAGGAGGTGAAACAGCGGGGAACGTGAGAGCCAGAGTCCAGTGAACAGGAAGCCAAGTGTTGGAATGAGGAATAATACCAGATGTAGAGATATCTCAGTTTCCTAATATCTCTTTTTTGTATTAAATTATTTAACTATCGTATTTCTCTTTATAATTTAACATATAATAGACTTACAAGTGGTTGACTCCTTGTTAGAAAGTGGCTACTCAATTCCGGAATTTCACTGCTCTGCTGAAGCCTGGCATCATCCACCCTTGGGAACCAGGGCGCGTCTGGAGTTTTTTTTTAAGCAACACAGCACGGGAAACAGGCCCTTCGGCCCAATGAGCCCGCGCCGCCGTCATACTATATAGTAGCAAATACATTATCCTATTTTAATATTCCTATATAATAATATATATTATTCCTAATGTGGAAAATTTTCACCATAGGGACAATTTGTTTCCCAATCAGCCTAAGAGCGAATTTTTGGGTTGTGGGAGGAAACCGGAGTGCCTGGAGAAAACCCACACAACCACGGGGAGAACGCGCAAACTCCCGCAGACACCGGCCCAATTCCAAGTGTCTGCACAGCCACATCGATAGTTTCTGAGCTGTCATGGTGCCCTTCAGATGGTCCACATAAAGCACTCATTTACGACATGAGGTACCAGGCAACCCATGAATCAACATCCAAGAGCTGTACCCGCACCACCTGCCGAATGCATGCTCAATGTTGGTCAAGTATGGACCGAATTACCTGTGGAAAAAAAGCCGTAGTTAAACAGTCCTACTATATCCCTCTATCTGCAGACCGCTCATGTGGCTGTCCAAGAGACCCTTAAACAACCCTAGCGTGCCTGCTCCCAACACCTTACTCGGCAGTGCATTCCACACCCCCACTACCCTTTGTGTGAAAAACTGCCCTCTAATATTCGTCCTATACATAGCCCCCCTCACACTATGGCCATGACCTCTCGTCCTATCCATTTCTAAAGGTGGAAAAAGTTTACCTCCATTTACTCTATCTATACCCCTTATAATCTTATACACCTCTATGAGATCCCCTCTAAGCCGACGTCTTTCAAGGGAAAACAAACCCAGTCTATCTAATCGTTCCTCATAGGACAGTCCTTCCATACCAGGCAGCATCCTGGTAAACCTCCTCTGCACTCTCTCCAAGGACTCCACATCCTTCCGATAGTATGGAGACCAGAACTGGGCGCAGTATTCCAAGTAAGGCCTAACCAAAGTTGTATACAACTGCAACATCAAACTCCTACTCTTATATTCTATATCCTTTTCTATGAAAGCTAACATACTATACGCCTTCTTTGTCACCTTCTCCACCTGTGAGGACACCTTCAGAGACTTGTGAACCTGCACCCCCAAGTCTCTCTGCGTCTCTATACTCCGTATAGCTTTACCTTTTATCCTATAACTCTCTTCTACATTTTTCCGGCCAAAATGCATCACCTTGCATTTATCCGGATTAAATTCCATTTGCCATCTATCTGCCCAGTCTACCAACCTGTCTATGTCCTGTTGTATTGCCTGACACTGCTCTTTTGTACCCGCCAATCCAAGCATCTTGGTGTCATCAGCAAATTTGCTGATCTCACCACCTACCCCTACTTCCAAGTCGTTTATGTAGACCACAAATAGAAGAGGACCTAGTACTGAGCCTTGTGGCACCCCACTAGTGACAGGCTTCCAGCCGGAAAAAGAGCCTTCCACTACTACCCTCTGTCTCCTCCTCCCGAGCCAGTTCTCGACCCATCTACATACCCGACCCTGTATCCCATGCGCCTTCACCTTCTCTATCAGTCTACCATGAGGAACCTTGTCAAACGCCTTACTGAAATTCATGTAGACGACATCAACAGCCTGTCCTTCATCAACTGTTTTTGTCACTTCTTCAAAAAATTCCACTAGATTCGTAAGACAAGACTCCCCCTTGACGAAGCCATGCTGCGTATCCCTGATCAGATCGCAGCGCTCCAGATGCTCATACATCCTGTCCCTAAGGATCCTCTCCATTAGCTTACCTATAACTGAAGTCAAGCTCACCGGCCTATAGTTCCCTGGGTGATCCCTCTGACTTTTTTTAAACAACGGTACTACGTTTGCTATCCTCCAGTCCTCTGGGACCTCACCTGTGTCCAAGGAAGAGACAAAGATTTGCGTCAGAGGCCCAGCCATGTCTTCCCTCAACTCCCTTAGCAGCCTGGGGTAAATGCCATCAGGCCCCGGAGCTTTATATGTCTTTAAGCTGCCTAACAGCCCCAACACCTCTTGCCTCGTAATCCTTATTTCCCTCAACCGATCCTCAACTTTGTCAACATCAGGCACAGACATCTGTCCAGTCTCCTGCGTGAATACCGACGCAAAGTATTCATTCAGGATCTCCCCCATTCCCTCAGTCTCTAAGCATAGATCCCCTCCTCTGTCCCTAAGAGGTCCAATCTTGCCTCTAACCATCCTTTTGCTCCTTACATAGGTGTAAAATGCCTTTGGCATTTGTTTCAGATGGGTCAAGTGTAGGATAAGAATACTGCAATACAAAGAATCAAATGATGAGTCTCAAATTCAGATAAGTCTGTACACACAACCATGTCCCAATGTCTCCAGGGTGCCCCCATCAGTGTCATCCTACTGACATGTCACCAACACAAGGTTAATTCCCTCTTGTTAAACCCAGGTTGCCAGGTCAACCACCAGATGGGAAATCTGTACCGGATGTTACCCTGATACCTTTCTTCGCAGTTTTTCAGTGATCCCAGGGTTTGTTTTGTGAGACTCTAAGCTTCTACAATTATTTCAGATTGTTTCACTGTTATCCCATCTGATAGGGGCCAGAAACAGCTGACTGTGTACTTGAGACAACACTGACTGCCTGGAAGAACTGTCAAACTCTTTTCTTTGCAAACCTGCCAATTCATTGCACTCAACGGATTCCGCCAGTCAGAGTCCCTGGGAGGTGTCTCCTTTTACTTTTGGAACTTTTCCTTAGACAGTTGCAATACATTCTGTACATTCCACCCTCCTTTACATGATCTATGTTCATTACAAAACACCTTTAATTCATTTTTTTGATTCTGGAAGAGATAGTTGACACAGAATTGCTGAGTAGTAATAATGGAGAGTACCTAGTTTAACTCAGACTTTAGCTTTAGGGAACATTTGTTCTAAAGCTTTTTAGCCTGTAACTATTTGCTCCATCGTTTTCTCTCTTTTTAAACAATGGTACTACATTAACTATCATCCAATCTTCTGGCACTACATTTATAGTCAGAGGTTGGAAAATGATGGTCTGTGCCTCTACTATTGGTTCCCTCAAAAACCTAGGATACGTTTCACCTGGACCTGGAGACTTACCCACTTTCAAAGACATTAAAATTCCTCCCTCCCTGTGCTATTTTAATCTAATATTTCACACTCTCCCTCTCTGACACATTGTCTAGATCATTCTGCTCTTTTGTTTTAATAAACAAAATATTCATTCAGAACCACAACAGCACCATCTATTGCCACACTCAGGTTACCCTCCTGCCCCCTCTCATCCTTTCTTCAGTTAACCTCGTGGCTCTTTATCTATCAAACACATCCTTCACTTTATTTGCCAATACTTTTTCACACTCTCTCTTTGCTTTGTTTTTTATTCAAAGCAAATTTTAATTTCACCCTTACTCTTCTTATTCTCCTCTGGCTTTTCTACATTGAGTATTTTCTGCATTGAGACCTCAGTATTCATCATAAGCTTCTCCCACTTCCTTTATTCTCTCCTTGAAATTCCCTGGCATTCAGGGGCTCTGGATTTGTCAATCCCATGCATTTTCTTTAAGGGAACATCCTCATTCTGAACCCTCACTATCTCTTCCTCGACTGCTGCCTACTGGTCTGGCATTAGGTTCCCTCCTAAGGAGCTGATTTCAGTCCATGTCAGTTAAATCACATTTCAGCTTTGTAAAATTAGCTTTTCCCTCATTGAGGATGTCTATTCCTGGTCTACCTTCCTGCTTCTCTATAACTACCCTATACCTAACCGTATTTGCATCAAAGTGCTCCCTAACCAATACACTTTCCACTTGCCAGCTTCACTCCCGTCTATTAAATTCAGAACCACCCACCCTCTTTTTGGGCTTGTCACATACTGACTGTGAAAAGATTTTCCTGAATGAATTTGAAGAGTTTTGCTCCCTCTGTGCCTTTCACACTCATTATATCCCAGTTAATTGGGAAAGTTCGACAAACCACTGTGATCAGCATACATTTTGCAAAATTAACCCTGTGCTTATCAGGAGACAGCAAGACTATAATTAAACAGATGGATCTTCTTGTTAATATCGTGTGAAACAAATGTCTCTCTCTGTGACATTGTGAATTTTCCCCCAGTGAGGTGTTGTACGTGCAAATATTTACACTCACCATTTCTGTAAGAATTCAACAATTTGAACCTAAATTTCTTCACTATCACACAGTTGCTCAGTCTACAAATTGACTTCACGCTTACCATACTTGGCATGCTTTTGGAGACGGTTTCTACATCCAATTCTTCCATCTTTCTATGTTCTTCATCTGCTAGCCTTGTCATCTCTGGAGAAGGAAGCTGCAATAGGAAGTGTCAAATGCAGATAAGATTCTTCCCTAGAACGCTCGCTTGGTGTCATCTTCCAAAATTTCACCTTTTTGGTATAACTCAAATAGAGGGAGTTCTCACTCACAAAATCTAGCATGCTGGCATATCCACCGTTACCATAACACCCTTTCCCTAAGTCTTTCTGGTGCCAGTAAGCATACAGTTAATTTGGTGAGACCCCACCCATATACAGATTGTTCATTACCATCCCATTTACAGGGGCCAAAAACAGCTGCCACTGTGTTAGTTGGGGTACTCAAACTCTGCACTTTATGAACCCTTCAGCTCACTATATGTCATGGATTCTGCTCAGTAGTGTCACTAAATGGTGTCCCAATTCACTCATGCTGGAATACAGTCCCAGGTGGCAAGTACATCAATGATAATCAGAAGCAACCTTGCCTCAAGTCATTATTGGGACATCCAGCCAATATTTGACGCATTTGGCAATAAGCTAGTTGTCATCCAGTCCTTGTTAAAAGACTAGAGCTGCCTCCAAGAGTTGCTGGACAATCGGAAGGCCTCGTAGTTTTTCAGCTCAGCAGCACCACAAGGCATGATGGCCACTAATGGGACTGCATCCAGCTGAGAGAGCTAATGATGGACGCTGCCCTTTCAATGAGACGAGTGGGATCTGAGGCTGCCAGGGTCGGTCAGGCAGACCATGGCCTGTGGGGAGTTTGGAGAGAGGAGGGGCCATATGGACTGCAATTACTTCTGGGGCAGTGGTGGTGGGGGTAGAGAAGTGGTGTGAGAGGGGCTACCTTGATCTATAGAATGTCAGATTAGAAGGTTCCTCACTCCATTGATACCCAAGGAAGCTGCCAGGATTCACCAGCTTCTCTCAGACAAATGTGCAGCCTATAAAATACCATGGGGATGGGAAAGGCAACTGCGACTCCATCATTCCTCCTTATCTTCCATTGCCATGTCCACTATGCTTCACCCTCACCTATTTGTAGGGGGGCCGGTAAAATTCAGTCTTTGACATGCAGTTGGTCCTTGGAGAGTTTAAATACATTCTGCATATTCCACCCTCACTATAACACTGGACACACTGTATTGGGAAATACTGGATAACAGAATTCTGTTCATTGTAGGACTTTCAATCTCTTCTTAATTCTGAAAGAGAGAATTTTACACTGAACTACAGAGCGATAATAATGGAACAGGAGAATTCCTGATTGAATTCAGTTAAAACTATGT
Organism: Sphyrna mokarran; assembly: GCA_024679065.1. NCBI lineage: Eukaryota > Metazoa > Chordata > Chondrichthyes > Carcharhiniformes > Carcharhinidae > Sphyrna > Sphyrna mokarran. The sequence goes on from JAGIQG010000011.1 coordinate 15,358,044, forward strand.
GAAGGGTTGTTCAAAATTTTTTGTTTCTGGAATTCTCTTTCACTGTAGAAAATGAATAATTCAGGATACTCTACCAGAGTCCTCAACAACCCAAGGCAATTAGGAATAATTTTCACTTCGAATTACAGATTCTCTATTAAGCAGAAAGAAGCCATCAAATCTGTACAGATTGTCCAGAGGAGCATTCACTCCAGCCCTTCCTTTGCCCTATCCTAGTAATTCGACACGTCTCTCTGAACCTCTGGATATCCCAAAGTCCTTCCCAGCTTGAGAAATCTTTGTGAAATGTAGCCACTGCCATAATGGAAGAAATGCTGCAGTCTATTTATACATAGTGAAGTTCCACATAGGGCAATGTGATAAAGGACCAGTGATTATAGATGAGTGATAAAGGGTGCCCAGGAAAATTAACCACATTTATGTTTTTAGTTGTAATTCAGCAATAACTATCCAATCAATAGGACTGGAATTCCAATCTCTAGACCATAATGCGGTTCTCCATTTAAAAGTTGGCTCCATACTTACAGAGTTATAATTGTTCACGTTAGGGGGTGACACTCACTTCTGTCTGCAGTCTGAGATTTGGAGGATGGCTCTCTATGTCAACATTCACTCTTAGGATGTCTTGAAATGTTGAAGACACTTGAAGCTTGCCAATGTGGGAAAGATCAGAATAATGACAACAGGAAAAATTAAATGAAGAATTAGAAACACAGGTAAACACAGATAAATCTTTAAAAATACCCTGACACCAAGATGCATCATCTTGGAGTCTCGCTCTTGCAAAATATAGCATCTCCCCCTTTTATCTAAGCATGGAGTCTCCTCAATCAGGCTGACAAGACTTTTGATCATGTCTGTTCCAATTCCTTTCATTGACTTCGTAGTTATTTGAAACAACTGAGTGGTTGACTAGGCCATTTCAGTGGGTATTTAAAGTCAACCACATTGCTGTGGCTCTGGAGTCACATAAGCCAGACCAGCTAAGGATGACAGATTTCTTCCCTAAATGAATTAGTGAACCAAATGGCTTTTTATTACAATTGACAATAGTTGCATGGTCATCATTAGACTTGTAGTACCAGATCTTTATTGGATTCAAATTCCACCATGGATTTGAACCTGTCATCACAGCACTACTGGATTATTAGTCCAGTGACAATACCATTACACCACAAGTGTAATGGAACATTCTCCACTTGCTTCAATGAGTGCAGCTCCAACAACACTCAAGAAAATGAACATAATCCAGGACAAAAGCAGCCCACTTCATTGGTACCCTTCTATAAACATTCAATCCCTCCAATATTGACACACATCAGCAATAGCTTGTACCACTTACAAAATGCACTGCAAGAACTCATCAAGGTACCTTCCAAACACAATATTGCTACCACCCAGAAGGACGAAAGTACCTGATAAATGCGAATACCACCATCTGCAAATTCCCCTCCAAGTCACACATCATCCTGACTTGGAAATGTATCATCCATTCCTTCACTGTTACTGGATCAAAACCCTGGGACACCCTCCTGAACAGTACTGTGGGTGTACCTACACCACATGGACTACAGTGGTTCAAGAAGACAGCTCAACACCATCTTCTGAAGAGGAACTAGGGATGGGCAATAAATGCTGGACTAGTCAGCAACACCCATACCGATGCCCAGGTTTTTGTGTTTTGTTCCTTCGTGGCACTTTGGACATAACTGACAAGGTTGGCATTTGTTTTACACCTTTAAATAGTCATTCTAATTCTTTATCCTACCACCGATATACTGCTAATAGCTTCCTGGGCACAATCTATATCATTTTTTTAAAACTGAAGGATTCAGACACAAGGATTTAACCCTTTCAGTTTGCCTATTTTATTATTTTGCATCCAAACCGGGATCTGCAGGAGTCATCTGGGGCTCCGAGGTCTGTACAATACTTTAAACTTAGAGAAAAGCTGTCCTCCTGCTGGTCCAGAGGTGGTTTTCACACTGCATTCCCTTCTGATACGCTGCTAGGGGCCATGGGGCAGGGATATCAGATAGGCCAGAGCCAAGACAGGAGGCGGAGGTCAGAAAGAGATGCCATGTGTCTGTGTTTGGGGGAAGGGGAGGGCGTGGAGAGAAG